>PVJL010005859.1:0-74113 GCA_004026885.1 Lyroderma lyra
GCTGTCGCGGCGACCCAGGGCGCGCGATGGAGGCGGGACTTCCGTCCGGCGCCGCCTACGAAGGGCTCGCTAGTCGGCCGAGACCCTGGTGGCCGGCTATGGCCACGAAGGGGTCCCGCTGTGGCCGCGCTTACAGAGGCCGACTGAAAGAGGTGGTCGAAGAGCTACGCACCTTGTCGAGTGCACGTTGTGTCCCCGCGCCTGTCTGTCCTGTCGCAGCCTCTGTCACCGCCCTACAAGGTAGGAACGGTCAGCACGCCAGGGCAATGGGGACAGGAACTGGGTTCGAATTCTGTTCCCGAAGTTTCCGCACTACGTGAGGTTGACAGGGTCTGACGTCACCTCGCTGAGCCTCAGTTTCCTTATCTGGTGTGGTGAGGAGGCGGGGCATGGCACATGGTCAGCTTTCCAACAGTGTTGACAATTAGAGCTAGTGGGTTCCCAGAGGCTCAACCCAAGCATTCATTCATTAAAATGTTAATGAGCATCTACTGTCTGCCAGTCCCTGTATGGGCAGTAAACAGACAACAATACTTGCCCTAATTGGGCTCACATTCTAGACCAGCTCTGCCCAGTAGAAATATAAGCGAGCCATAAATGTTGGCCGCTTGCATAATTTAAATTTTCTAGTTGCCATGTTAAAGAAAAAAAGTAAAAAGAAACGCATGATATTAATGTTAAATAATGTGTTTTATTTTACCCAATTTATGTCCAAAATGTTATTTTAACGTGTAATCAATACAATAAGGTCTTTTCATTATTTTTTCTTCACACGTCTTTGAAATCTGGTATGTCTTTTATACTCACAGCACATCTGAACTTGGACTGGCGACATTTAAAGACAATGGTGGAGCAGGGTGAGAAGATGTTGTTTGCAGAGGACCAGAAGGAGTCAAGAACATTGAGCAAATAATTACACCATTCTTTGTTTAGTTTGTCCAATAGAGCTTTCTGTGGTGATGGGCCAGGGTTTTCATCAGCACTAATTCAGTAGCTCCCTGTGGCTCTTGGGCACTGACTGACATGGGACTATTGCCACTGAAGAACTGAATTTTTTAATATACTTAATTTTTGCTTAATTGAAATTTACCAGTGGCTTCCATAGTGGATTTAGGAGAATGATGCCAAGTGCTCTGAACTGAGCATGTACCATGTGCTGACTGCGTTATGAAGATTCTCCTGTGTAATTCTTGAAATATTTCTATGAGAATATTCATTTATTCATATATACTTTGTTACTATTATCATTAATAGACTTTTACAGAACAGTTTTAGATTTATAGAAATATTGCAAAGGTACAGAGTTACATTACCATTTCCACACACCCAGTTGCTCCTATTAGTTACATCTTTCATTAGTATGATACATTTGTTATAATTATTGATACATTATTATCAACCAGAGTTCATAGTTTGTTTAATTTCCTTTGTTTCTACTTAATGCCATTTTTCTCTTCCAGAATCCCATCCAGGATGCCACATTTAGTTGCGTTCTCTTTCTCTTTTTCTTGTTCTTTTTTTAAAAATGTAATTGACATATAACATTGTACAACATAATGATTTGATATATGTATATATTGCAAAATCACCACCACAATAAATTTAGTTAACATCCATCGTCACACTTAGTTACAAATTTTTTTCTTATGATGAGCTCTTTTAACGTCTATTCTCTTATTTGTCCTGTCTCTTTAGGCTCGCTCCTCTTGGCTGTGGCAGATTCTGGCGCTCATTGTTTTTGATGACCTTGATGATTTTGAGAACCGGTCAGATATTTTGTAGCATGCCCTCTATTGGAATTTGTCTGATGTTTTCCTCATGATAAGACCAGGATGCTGGGTTTGGGGGAGGAAGGCCAAATAGGTAAAGTGCTCTTCTCATTACATCATATCAAGGATACAGGTCATCAGCATCATCTATAACTGTTCCTGTTGGCCTTGATCACCTGGCTGAGATAGTACCTGTCAGGTATCTCCACTATAAACTCCCCTCACCCTTACTTACTGTATACTTTAAAAGAAAGCCACTATGTGCAACCCACACTTAAAAAGCAGAGTTCTGTTCCCCTTCCTTACGGGTGGATGTCTGCATAAATTATTTGGAATTATTCTTCATGGAAGATTTTTCCTGACTCTCCCATTTATTATCAATCACTTAATTGTATCCGTATGACCTCTTGGGTATTTTATACTTTGGGTTTTAGACTAATACTACTTTATTTATTTTGTTGCTCAAATTGTTCCTGTTGGGATCTCTTCCAGTTGACTCCTATGGCCCTTTAACTCCCATCAATGTGTTTTGGCTTTTTGCATTTTGTTTTCTTTAGCGCACTTCCTTACTCTCTGGAATTATAAGATGTACCAGGCTCATCTTATATATTTCCAGCCCCAGTCATAGAACGAGCCATTTCTCCAAGTCCTGATTCCTTTTGTTACAGAATAGTGTTAGAAACCAAGACCTGGGCACTAAGAGTGCTTGTTGCTACTGGGCTGTTTTTTCTTTTAGATGATCAATCCTTTTTAACTGCCTACAATGCACCAGTGCTCAGCCTGGGGATACAGTAGTGACCATGCCAGATGTGGCATCTGCCCTCACAGAAGTCACAGTCAACATGCAGGAACAAGCTTCAGAGGGCAGCTTGGACAGTGACTAGCTGGGGCAAGTGTGACCTGAGACAAGTTATTTAATCTCCCTGAGCTTCTACTCCCCCTTCTGTGAAATGGGGGTGATTGCAGTACTTCATGAGGGCACTATGAGAATTAAATGAAATTATTCATTTTTAGAATCTCTGAAACGTTCTGGCATCAAATGCTTATTAACTATTACTTAGTAATAAGAAATTACACAAATAATTATAATCTGGAGAGGCTCAGAATGCCAACAAAGCATGTAACAAGAGGCCCAGCCCTTATTTTGGGGTTGCCAGGGAAGGCTTCCCAAGTCAGTGGTGTTGCGGCTGAGGCAGGAAGGGTAAGTCACAAGGCAAAGGGGAGCAGAATGTTTAAGGCAGCAAGGACAGCAGGTACAAAGATCCTAAGGCCTGTAGGAGCCTGGCACACTTAGGAACTGAGAAAAGGCTGATGGCGGAGACAAAGGCAGGAAAGGAGATTCGTGGCATTGGAAGAGACAGGTCACATAGGGCCTGGCTGGCCCTGGTGAATTGAGAACTTGTCCTAACAGCAAGGGAAGTGATTTGTCCAAGTGCACATGTCTAGTAAGGGCAGAGCTGGGGTTTGAACCGAGGTCTGCTTGGTCTCAAAAGATTTTTATTTCCCTGGTCTGAATTTGAGATGTTCTTGTTTTCCAGTTTGTTTGTTTGTTTGTGGTGGTAAGAAGCACAGTTTTGGTTCTTAGGGATTGGAATCCTGGTACATGCAATCCCCTGAAGTTCTGGGTTGTTCTTGCTATCCCTCCAGCATAAGCTCTGAGGGTCTGTGAGGCAAGGGACACAAAGATGACTCAGTCTATGTCTCTGCTCTTGAGGGACACCACTGCCCCTCAAGAAGGAGAAGACGACACAGAGACATATAAATTGAGCCAGGGTGGCAAGGGGTGGGCCAAGAGACCTACCTGTCATGGAGGGCAGTGCCTGAGTCGAGTACAGCAGGAGAGGGAAGTGTTGGATGCAGTTTGTGAGGGAAGAGGACAGTGAGATGGGTCTGGGGAGATGTCGGTCTCCAGTTTGGAAGGGCCTTAAAGAGTCAGGCAGAGAAGTTATCCCATAGGTCAGAAGCTGGCAAATTGCAGCCTGATCCAGCCCAGACTGATTTTTTGCACAGCCTGTGAGTTGTAAGTGATTTTTACATTGTTAAATG
This sequence comes from Lyroderma lyra, assembly GCA_004026885.1. Lineage (NCBI taxonomy): Eukaryota > Metazoa > Chordata > Mammalia > Chiroptera > Megadermatidae > Lyroderma > Lyroderma lyra. Next base: position 3,816 of record PVJL010005859.1, read on the forward strand.
GCTGAGAAAAGCCAAAAGATGATGAGCGGTTTTTGACATGAGAAAATGACATGAAGCACAATTTCAGTGTCCATCAACTTAGACCATAATTGCTACACCTGTAGTGTGTGTGTTGCTCATGGCTGCTTTTGAGTGACACTGTCAGGAGATTTGCTCAGGTAGAGTCTGCTTCATGGCTGTGGAGACTGTTGTCACACAGGACCCTGTGCTGCTACTGTCCCCATTTTGAAATGGTAGTAATCTATAAATGAGAGACTCCCACATTTTTATCTTGCACTGGGCTCTGAAAATTACATAGCCAGTCTTGGCAACTGAAACTGTGTGGCCCACAAAGCCTAAAATTTTTACAATCGGGCCCTTTTCAGAAAGTCTATGCTGGTCCTGCTGTGGTGGGTGGAATAATATCCCCCGACAGACGTCCGTGGACAAAGATGTCCATGTCCTAATCTGGAACCAGTGACTATGTGACCTTACCTGGCAAAAGGAACTTTGCAGATTGGATTAAGTTAAGTATCTGGAGATGGGAAGATGATCCTGGATTATCTGCATGAGAGCAGTGTCATCACAAGGGTTCTTACAAGAAGGAGGCAAGAGGGTCAGGGATGTGACAATGGAAGCAAAGTTCAGTGATGCCACTGCCAGCTTAGATGATGGAGGAAAGGTCCATGAGCCACGGATTCTAGGCAGCGTCTGAAAGCCGCAAAAGGAAGGAAACACATCCTCTACTAAAGCTTCCAGAACTGCAGCCCTGCGAACACCTTGATTTTGGCCTGGTAAGACCAATTTCAGACTCTGACCTCCACAGTGATGCCATGAAAAGCCATGACATCTGAACCATTTGCAGGGCTCCATATGTGGGTGGGGTTCTTTGGGGGACATAAGGAATGGGTGTCAGGTGAGCTGTTCACTGGTCAGCTCCCTAACAGAGCTGAGGCATCAAAGTGGAATGCTTGTTCTGAGAACAGAAGCCAGCAGGCCCGAACAAGCCCAGAGAACCTTCTAACACCCGAGCTCTTTGGGGGCCCAACTTTAGTCTGATTCTGCCTCAAGTGCCAAGTAGGTCAGGTGTATAGAAACCAGAGAGCTTTATTTATCTTTTCTTAGGCAGCTGAGTTTATTTTCAGGTTAGCAGTTTGGAATTCATGTCCCTAATTTGTTCAGAACTAGAGGAGCAACAGTACTGGCTCCCATGGGTCACCCATGGTTCCTGTTTCTGACCTGGAGAGCCTGGCCCGGGAGGGGCACAGAAATGCAGGGCTTCCCTTCAGAGCTGCTATGCTAATACCTTTCCTGAACCTCAGTTTTCTTGTTTGCAGAAGGCAGGTGGCACTGCTACCTCGGAAACATGAGCAGAACATCTAAGGCACCCCGACTACCTTATCAGCAGGCCCATAAAGAAGGTTCTGCGGTTAATGCCCCAGATAGTGGGGAGAGGGCCTCTACTTGTCTTAGAATCATAGCACCTTGAACACCATCTCATGAGATAACATGGGGTGCTGACCTGAGTTACTGTTTTCCAGAATTATCTTTCTGGGTCTGACCCATTACCCTTTGACTGCAGTATCTTTCTGGCAAGAAGAGCAGTTTGCATTGTATTTTCCATAGGGTCAAAGTCTAGAAAAGGCTTCAGAGCTCTGCTTCTTAGGGTCACAGAGTGGCCTGGTTTCCCCTGTTGTCCCAGAGCAATGTGTCACTTCCAGGTGTTGTCACATGGTCATCTCATTCCTACCAGGGACCTCATAGTAGCCACTATTCCTTTCTTTTGTTTTTAAATCTGACTTCATGCCATATGAGTTCTCCTTCTTGCTTTCTCTCTAAATGTTTTACATGTATTTGTTGGGCTTTTTGCATTACTTCTTTAAAAATGTTTTTAAGTGGAAAATAAGTGGTTTCTATTCACAAAGTTGTGCAAACATCGCCACTATTTCATTTCAGAACATTTTTATCACCCAAAAAAGAAATCCTGTGCCCATTACAGTGACCCACCAGCCCCTGGCAACTACTGACCTGCTTTCTGACTCTTGTGTATTTGCTTCCTGATTACTTTATATAAATGGAGTCATTATAATATGTGACCTTCGTGTCTGAATTCTTTAAATGAGCATAATGTCTTCAGAGTTCATCTGTGTTGTAGGGCGAATTCGTACTTCATTCCTTTTTATGGCTAGGTAATACTCCATTGTGTGGACACACCATATTTTGTTTCTCCACTCATCCATCAGTGAACATTGGGCTGTTTTTACCTTTTGGTTCTTTCTTTCTTTCTTTCTTTCTTTCTTTCTTTTTTTTTTTTTTTTTTTTTTTTTTTTTTTTTTTTTTTTTTTTTTTTTTTTTTTTTTTTTTTTTTTTTTTTTTTTTTTTTTTTTTTTTTTTTTTTTTTTTTGGTGGTTCCCTGACTGGGAATTGAACCCAGGCCACAGCGTTGAGAGCGCTGAAGCCTAGCCACTACACCACGAGGGAACTCCCTGTTTTTACCTTTTGGCCTTTGTGAATGATGCTGCTGTGAACATTCATGGACAAGTTTTTATGTGAACATTTGTTTTCATTTCTCTTGGGTATACATCCTGGAGTAGAATGCTGGATCATATGGTAACACTATGTTGAACATTTTTGAGGAACTGCCAGACTATTTTCCCCAGTCTTCAGGAATGAGATGAAGGCTTCATGCTTATCAGTCATGGGCAGGTGGTCTGTTTGCTGTGACAGTTCTCCAGTCTTGCTCTTTGTGCAGTATCCCATGAGAAGCAGGCCAGGGCCCACAGATTTCCCAGTCTGCCTGCGCAGTGCCTCCCACAGCCCTGTACATGCTCAGCAGGAGCACCAAAGATGGGTGTTCCCGTTCCCAGCTTCTGCCTGACCCTGGCAACTTCCACACTGCATGTGTCACAAAATCCTCAAACTTCCCAGCTCCATAGACCAAAAATCCCAAAGCACACCCAGCAGCACTCCTCAGAGTGCTCCAGGCATACTGGGCTCTGATCATGTGCAGTTAAGAGCAGGTTGCCCAAGATGAACAAGCCAGGTGTTATCAGTCTATTAAAACTTATACAAATTGATAAGAACCAAAGGAGCAATGATCAGAAACAGACAACTCACAGGAGGGAAAGAGAGTCAACAAATGTCTGACTCTAGACAGAGTTGTCCGGGGATTGGGGGTGGGAGCAGCTCAAGGTGCAGTTCATTGCAGTGCTGCCAGGACCCCAACACCAGCTTTCCTCGGGGTGGCGGCCGTGTGGGAGACTCCGTGGAAGATAGCAGCATATAAAAGGGCTCATAGTTTGACCCTGTGGTTGCACCACCAAAAATTATCCTGTGCCACCCACAGAAGGGCTGTCACAGGCAGATGTTTCTTACTGTCTTTAATAAGAGGTACCTCTGGGTTCGCAACAATCCAAACACCTGGAGATAAGGCTCTGTTAGAAATGACAATAGAAGGCCTACAACCACATGGAGTAAGAGTAGCTCCCTGAGTGGAGCTATGTGGACACAGTTTAATCCTCACAATGACCTGTGGGTTGAGTTCTGTTAGCCCCATTTTGCAGAAGGAGCAAGTGGGCCTGAGGTCACACACTCCTAGAAGAGGGGCAGAAAGGGGCGAGGGGCTGGGACCAATGGAGTTCAGGTCTCATGCACAGAACCTTGACACCAAACTACTCATGATGTAAGAACTAGGAATGATGCAGAGACTCACCTATGGCTGGAAAGGTGAAGGGGGCAGCAGAGAAAGGGGAGGTGATGGATCGACATGGAAGGAGGCCCAGCCCCAGGGCCAATGGGCAAGAGGAAGGACTAAGCAGGATGTAGATAGGAAATAGTGGGGCTGGGGAAAAGGGAGGGATCAGAGCCGTGGACGCTCAAGGGGAACACAGCCCAGTGTGGGGTTTGTCCATGGTGGCATCTGTGTGGTGGTATTTCCACTCCCCCACCCAACGAAGGCCTAGAATCTTAAGATCCTTGAGTTTGGAGCGAAGGGGAGATCCACGGTAGTGCAAATAAACTGATGGCTTCAGATCCACATGGCAAAGGGAAGAAACCAAGGCTGTAGAGAAAGGGTCTGTCTTCATCCCTAAGATGCGCTGCCCTCTTACTCGGATACATCCTGGGTGCATGAGTTCACTAGGCTTGCCATAATAAAGCACAGACGCGGTGGTTTATGAATAATAGAAATTTAGTTTTTCACAGTTCTGGAGGTAAGAAGTCCAAGATCAAGGTATGGGCAGGGTTGGTTCCTTCTGAGGCCTCTCTCCTTGGCTTGCAGATGGTCATCTCTCCCTGTGTCCTCACATGGTCTTCCCTCAGTGCATGTCTGTGTCCTAATTTCCCCTTTTTGTAAGAACACCAGACATACTGGATCGGGGCCCACACTAATGACCTAATTTTACCTTGATCACATCTTAAAGGCCCAATCTCTAAATACAGTCACATTCTGAGGTCCTGGGGGCTAGGGCTTCGACATACCAATTTGTGGGGACACAATTGAACCCATAACACTGGAGGAACATGTGATTCTGCTACAGCCCACAGGGAGTTGGCGGAGTTGGGAGAGGTGGGCAGGGGAGCTCAGGTAGCCCTTGTCACTTGTGGGCACTACTTGGTTTTTCCACAGGTCAAGGAGCCAGTATTCTGGGGTCTAGACACCCCAGTCTCTGGTGGGTGGGGCTGATCTTAGGCCTTGGCAGGAGGACAGCACCATATGTCAGGGGCTCAGGCTCAGTGAGGGCTATGTGGAAGTGCACAGAGGCTGGCCAGAGCAATTACAACCAGAGCAGGGGCAGTAGGCAAGAAGTCCAGGAGACAGTGATGGACAAGACAGGCTGTCTCCCCAGACTGGGCCTCCTACCCCCAGGAGCAGGAGTTTTCCTGGGCTCACTCCCAGGGAAGTCCCACTGGACACGTGCTCACCTTTCTCCTCCTCTCTGACCTGTTGCACGGGGACTTTGCTGCCTTGCTTCCCTGGTCAACACCTCCCTCCCTTCCCTGAGAGACGCAGCTGCTCTGCTCCGACTGAGAGATGAGATAGATCTACCTGGCACAGGGCGTGGCTCTTTCTTAAGCAGTCAGCCCTCATGAACCCTGCTCTCCCCAATTACTGTGAGTTCCTCGAGGGGACAGCTGGGTCCTGTCTACCTTTGCATCCCTAGCATCAAGCACAGGGCCTATAGGCATAAAAAGTTTGCTAACCAAATGAACAAGTAGTAGAAACTTCTTGCAAGGGCCAGTGATAGTAAGACACTAGCCTGGGTTTACCACATCCTGGCAGAGCCCACCCTATCCCCTCCATACACACACGCACACTGGGTCAGGCCACCCAAGCAAGGGTCCCTTCCATGGTGGATGAGATAGGCCCTCCACTCCTGCCCTGGTTCACGGAGGGTGTGTTCAGCTCCAGGGGCATCACTGACAGGAGCACTGTGGGGTGGCAGCAAAAGTAGCTGGAGGGGGATGCCCCAGCCCCAACTCACTCTCTTCCTCCTGTCAATAGCTCTATCACCTACTGCCCCATGAATGAAGTACCTTATTTCCTACCCAGTGACCAGCACAGGCTCAGCAGGTATCAGCACATGATCTGCCTCACTCACATTCCCAGTGTAGACTCCAGGGGTAGGGGGTGGTAGGGAGGAAACAGCACTCCTCTTAGATCCATCTTCTTCCTGGGGCCCAGGCCAGGCCCAGCCTTCACATTCCAGAGGTAGGAGCATTCAACCCACACAAGTGCTTCCATTCCAGGGCAGGCCAAGGGTCATTAGAAACAGCTTTTCCCTAGAAAGGCAGGGTGAGGGCAGAAAGACCAAAGATCCCTGAGCAGAAACCCTCTGTGGGGCTGTGGGGAACTCCTTTAGCTGGAGAGATGGCCCTAAAATGGCTGTAAGTAGGGCTTCTGGCTCTTGATGCCACTGACCTTTGGGCAGCAGGATTGTTCGTGGTGAGAACAGAATTGTTCATTGTAGGATGTTTAAAAGCATCTCTGGCCACCCTTCCCCAGCTATGACAACCAAATATCTCTCCTCATATTGCCAGGTGACCCTGAGGCAAAAGTGGCCCAAGGGAGAACCCCTATTTCGCAGACCTGAGCCTGGAAAGGGTGCTTCCTTGTCTGGGTCCCTCAGCTGATGTTAAGGTCACATCTAGGTCAGGTAATCAGGGAGCCTGCTGTTTGATGTGCCTTGTTCCCTCTGCCAGAATTTTCTGTCCCCTGACCCCCCAGCCTCACCCATTGTCTTCCAGAATAGAGTTCACACATTCCTTGTCCCAAGGAGTGTTCCATGGGTCCCCCTCTTAGGAATGTGGCCCCCGTGGGTGCCATGGTAGACAAAATAATCCCATCCTCCACAAGATGTCTGTGTTCTGATCCACAGGACCTGAGAATATGTGACCTTACATGGCAAAAGGAAATTTGCAGATGTGGTTAAATTAGGGCTGTGGAGATGGGAAAATGATCCCGGATTATCCAGGTGGGTCCAATGTCATCACAATAGCCTTTGTAAGAGGGAGGCAGGAGGGTCTGTAGGAGAGAAGGAGATTGGTGACAAAAGCAGAGACAGAGAGAAAGAAATTGAAAGTTGCTCTGCTGCTGGCTTTGAAGATGGAGGATGGGGCCATGAGCCACAGCATGCAGGTGGCCTCTACAAGATGAAAAGGCATGGGCACGCTCCTTAGAGCCTCCAGAAGGAATGCAGCCCTGCCTGCACCTTGCTTATAGGACTTCTGCTCTGCCCTCCAGGGCTATAAGGTAATACATTTGTGTTATCTTAGGCTATTGCAGTTGTGGTAATTCATTACAGTAGACACGGGGAACTCATACAGGCCTTTACTCTGAATTTTCAAGTCAGGGAGAGCTGCTGAGTGGTTGGGCTGGCATTTGCCTCTGTTGGCATGAGTTATGGTGCACAGTAGTGTTGCTGTCTGCCTCCCAATAGGTGTGGAGGACTCAGTATATGAAGGTTGGGACTCAGGATTAGAATATTGAGGAAGAGAAGCAGACAAAAATGACTGCTTTTTCTCTCCAAATAAAAAAAAATTATGCTTATAAAGACCCAAAAGCCCCAATCATTGCTTCACATAGCTGACTTTGAAAGGCTTCCCATACTCCTCAACATGTCCTGAGCCAATTCCTTCCCCTCCCGGACCCTAAGAGAAGACATCTTTGATTTTTATAGCTTACTCTAAAGGGAAAATGAGTTTTTGGTTACAAAAGTTTGCAATCAAATGGACACATAGTCTGTGAAGCTCTTTCACCAACAGCTAAAATACTAAAGGAGGGTTTGTGTAGCCTTTGCCTGACCCCAGAGAAAGGACCAGGAACAGAACCTTGAGCAATGCTCTTATCTCAAACATGATGAAAAGGAGTGGGGACAGGTCACAAATGGGTTGTGTCTCTGAAGTAGTGAAGTAATAGAGGTGAGAGCCCTAGCAAAGGAATGGCCAGGACCTTGGGGTGAGGAGTGAATGTTAGGTTTAAATCTGAAGCCAGTTCAGGAGTTCAGGAGCAGGAGGTGATGGAGTTAGTAAGGCAGGAAGGGATCAGACATGCCAGGTTTCTTTGGGTCGGGGAGATTTGAGAGCTGTTCTTGGCATTTATCCACTGCCAAAGGGAATGGCTGTGGAAATAGGGAAGAAAGGATACTAATGGTGAAAGAAGACAGGTGATGAGCATATTAATCATGTTTTTTATTTTAGGGATTTTACAATGCTTTGACATCTTGGGGCTTTGCTGGTCTAGGACAGACTTCCCCTCAAAAGTCTAGCTAATTCCTGTAGATAGTAAATGGCTCACCTATGAGTACCATTTCCATATGTAAAATAACCAATGAAGAGTTCACACCCCATCCACCTCCTTTATCAGGCTTTCACACTCCAGGAGGCAATATACCCTTGCCCTAATCACTCTGGAGCCAGGTACCAGACAACTAGAGACAGCACCTGTGCCCCACAGCCAACTAAAATTATTCACACTAGCCAATTGCAAATATGCATGCCCTGAAGTAAAGTCAATTAAAGTCACCCAGTTTGAGAAGCACAAACAAACAAACAAACAAACAAACAAAAACAATAAAGAAGAATGGATACCATCAAGTGTACAAACATATATATAATGGGAGTCTCAGAGGAAGAAAAGAGACAGAAAAACATTTTGAAAAAATAAAGGCTGAAAACTCCCCAAATTTAATAACAATCATAAATCTATACATCCAAGAAGCTCAACATACTATAAGCAGGATAACTCAAAGACATCCACTTCAAGACACGTTATAAGCAAATTGTTGAAAGATAAAGACAGGAGTTCCCTGGTGGTGTAGTGACTAGGCTTTGGCGCTCTCAATGCCACAGCCTGGGTTTGAGTCCCAGCCAGGGAACTACCAAAAAAAAAAATATCTATATCTATATCTATATCTATATCTATATATAGATATAGATATAGATATAGATATATAGATAAAGAGAATCTTGAAAGCAGTAAGAAAGAAGTAACTCATTATATACAAGTGATCTCCAATGAGATTAACAACTGATTATCTCATCAGATATCATGGAAGCCAGAAAACAGTGAATGATTTAAAATGCTGAAAGAAAAAAACTGTCAATCAATAATTCTGCATCTGGTAAAACTATCCTTCAAAAATGAAGGAGAAATTGAGATATTCCCAGATAAACAAGGGAGAGTTTGGGGCCAGTAGGCCTACCCTACCCTACAAGAAATGCTAAAAAAAATCTTTCTCCTTTTAGGAGAAATGTAAGGACACTAGATAACAACTCAAAGCCACGTGAAGAAATAACACTGGTAAAGGTAACTACATAAGTAAGTATAAAATACAGTATTGTTCTATTTTTTATTTGTATTCCACATATATATATATATATATATATATATATATATGATTTAAAATATAAGGCATAAAACAAAAATTATAAAACTATGTTCATGGGAATACAACATATAAATATGTAATTTGTGACAATAACAATATAAAAGGGGAGGAATAAAGCTGTGTATGTTTTGTGTACTGTTGAAGCTGTAAAAGAAAATAGTATTGACAAATTGAGGAATAAAAAAGGTGTATGACATAACTTTAAAATGGGTAATAAGATGGCAGCAGTAAATTTTTTTTAATCAGTAATTACTTTAAATGTAAATGGATTAAACTCTCCAAATAAAAATGAGTAGAAATGAGTAGAAATGAGTAGAAAACCCAACTATATGCTATGTACAAGGGACTCACTTTAAATCCACAGACACAAAAAGGTTGAAAACAAAAGAGTGGAAAAAGATAGTCCATGCAAAATATAGTAACCAAAAGAGAGCTGGAATAGCTATACTAATATCAGACAAAATAGATTTCAAGTAAAAAATTGTTACAAGAAACAATGAAGGACATTACCTACTGATAAAAAGGTCAATCAAGAGGACATAGGAGTTTCCTGGTGTAGTGGCTTAAAGGCTTCGGCGCTGGCGCTATCAGCACTGCAGCCTGGGTTCGATTCCCAGTCAGGGAGTTACCCACATACCAAAAAGCAAAAAAAAAACCCAAACAAACAAACAAAAAAGAGGACATAGTAATTATAAATGTACACATACCAAAATACATGAATCAGCACTGGCAGAATTGAAGGGAGAAACAGACAATTCTACAATAATAGTTGGAGACTTCAGTATTCCACTTTCAATAATGGTAGTAACTAGACCTAAAACATATATACAAAACACTTCATCCAACAACAGCAGAATACACATTTTTCTCAAATGTGTATAATACATTCCCCAGTATAGACCTTATGTTAGGTCACAAAACAAGTTTCGATAAATTTTAAAAAGTTGAAATCATGCAAATTATCTTCTCTGACCACAATGGAGTGAAGCTAGAAATCAATGACAGGGAATGGAAAACAACACACTCTTAAACAACCAATGGGTCAAAGAAGAAATCACAAGGGAAATTTAAAAATACTTTAAGATGAATCAAAATGAAAACACAACATACCAAAATATATGGAATGCAGCAAAAGCAGTGCTCAGAGAGAACGTTATAGCTGTAAGTGCCTAAGACATTAAAATAGAAGAAAGGTCTTAAATAGGTAACCTAACTTTATACCTTAAGGAACTACAAAAAGAAGAGCAAGCTACACCCAAAGCTAGCAGAAAGAAGGAAATAAAGATTATAGTGTAAATAAGTAGAATAGAGAATAACAAAACAATAGATAGAGTCAACAAAGCCAACAGTTTGTTCTTTGAAAAGATCAACAAAATTGACAAATCTTTGCCTAGACAAAGAAAAAAAGAGAAAAAACAACAAAAATCAGAAACGAAAGTGAGAACATACTGACCTACTGACCTTACAGAAATACAAAGGTTTATAAGAATAACTATGAAACTATGAATAATTGTATACCACCAAATTAGATAACCTAGATGAAATCAACCAATTCATAGAAACAAACTACCAAAACTGATTCAAGAGAAAAATAGAAAATTTGACCAGTTCTATAGGACTCTACTTTCCCCACTAAGCAGGTGGTTTTCAAACTCTTTTCAGAGGCCCAAGGGTTTCCACATTTCTGGGGTGGATGGGGATGAGGTGGAAGTGCTCTGAGGTACCCAACTCTTGGTTGAACCACACGGCTCTATTTACAGTTGACCCTTGAGCAACATGGGTTAGAATTGTGTGGGTCCACGTACATGAGGATTTTTTTCAATAAATATAGTCAGCCCTCCATATCCCTGGGTTTCACATCCATGGATTCATCCAACTGCACATTGGAAACAGTATTTTTGATTTGCATTTGGGAACTCACGGATGAAGAGGACCAGCCAGTAGTATCATCTCCCACCTTTTTGGCACTAGGAACTGATTTCTTGGAAGACAATTTTTCCACAAATTGGGAGTGGGGAGATGGTTTCGGGATGATTCAAGTGAATTACATTTATTGTGCACTTTATTTCTATTATTATTATTACATTATAATATATAATGAAATAACTATACAACTCACTTGCCACTATAAAGCCTGCCACCAGATGCAGCTTAATTGTCACTTGCCACTCACAGGTAGGGTTTTGATATGAGTCTGTAAGCAATTGATTTATTATGGTCTCTGTGCAGTCAAACCTCTCAGCTAATGTTAATCTATATTTGCAGCTAGCTGCTCCCCAGTGCTAGCATCACCACCTCAGCTCCACCTCACATCATCAGGCATTAGATTCTTATAAGGAGCGTGCAACCTAGATCCCTCACTTGCACAGTTCACAATAAGGTTCACACTCCTATGAGAATATAATGCCACCACTGATCTGACAGGAGGCAGAGCTCAGGTAGTAATGTGAGCGATGGGGATTAGCCATAAATACAGATGAAGCTTCACTTGCTCACCTGCTGCTCACCTCCTGCTGTGTGGCCCGGTTCCTAACAGGCCATGGAGCAGTATCATCAGTTCATGGCCTGGGAGTTGGGGACCCCTGTCCTGTGCCATTTGATATAAGGGAGTTGAATATGCATGGATTTGGGTACCTGTAGGGGGTCCTGGAACGAATCCCCTGTAGGTACTGAAGAAGAACTACAGTTAAATTTTGAGGGAGTCAAAAGTTATACACAGATTTTTTTTTATGTGACATAAATGTTTATTAACATGGAACATGCTTTCTCTTCTCCCTAGGTTTTATTTTATGTCATCCATAGTCGACCATTTGATTGTTTTCCCAATAGTATTTCCAGGGTAAGATAAAATATTTGACTTCATTTTCTCTTTTTTTTTAAGTATTATAAAAGGCAAACACATAACCAAATACAGCTTAATGAAAACGAAAGCTAATGTCTGCCATATATACATTTAAATTACAGAGAAATAAGTATGTGGAAGCTATCTCCATCATTAATAGCAGTTGCTAGGCTTGTAATATATTTGGTGCATGTAGAGACTACTGAAGCACAGTAGATTTCAGTTTCCCTCCTTCTCGTCCGTCATCCTGAAGTTATCCACGTCCTTAGTGAGCAGAAAAAAATAAAGTTCAGTCTCTGAAGGGTATTTGCTCAGTAGATGACACAGAATAAAAACTACTGTATTTTGTGTTTTAAAATGTTAAACTTACTACAGGCTGATCAAGAAAGATCAAATACGTCTTCTTTAAACATGCAACATTTGAAATTGGAAAAATTTGGCTCATAACTATTTTTTTTAAGTTACAAGAACATTTAATGAAGATGTTGTCATTTCAAATATTGAATAAAACCTTCTCTCTTACTCTTCTTTTTAAGATCAGCAAGATCATTTGAGTTCCAGAGATATATTTCCTTGGGTTCTTCAAATATTCCATCAGAGATTCCCCTCCCCAGACAATGCCTTTGTTTCTGTTTGCACTGGAATAAGGAAATCCTGGTCCTTGTCCTGTTTTTCGGCCAAAAAGGCTCCAGAGATTTGGACCAGTCTTGTGTTTTCCACCTGTTTCCACTGTGAGGCACTGAGCATGGTTTTGAATAAAGATCTTGTCTACCTCAGCATCTCCCACTCTGCTGGAAGGGCCAGAGACTGTGCTCTCTGCCTCTCCAGGGAACCTTTAACAGTCACCCTGCAGCCACTGCTGGGCCAGAGTCCACACCCCAGTTGCAAGGCTGGCAGTCCCACAGCAGCACTGTGCAACAGGCCCGGCCAGGCATGCGCCTCCGGTCTATACACAGATTTTTGATCGTGTGGGCAGGAGGTGGGGGGCCAGGGGCCGGGGGCCAGGGGTGGTGTTGGCATCCCTAACTTACGTGTTGTTCAAGATTGGACTGTGTTTTCATTTGTTTTTCTTGGGGTGGTAGTGATGGTGGTAAAACATTATGCACAGAATTTCTTAAAGAGTTGAACCCCATTGGATTTGACCTTGATAACCCTGTGAAAAAAAATCTGGCTATGTAGAGGCATCAGGGCTAAAGGGCTGAGTGCGGGATCGTGCTGGACTGGGCCTGCTCTAAGGAAGGCCGTCCACTTGTGGCAGCCAGAGGGAGCTGTGAGCTCCACCAGCGTCCTGCCTGGCTGGCTGGGCAGGGGCTGTGGGCTGGCAGAAGGAAAAGTCAAAGGGCTGGTCCCACTTCTGGCACAGGTGGCCCTGGGCTCCCGTTTGCTAGGCTATTGAGGGTCCCCGTAATTCCATGTGAATTTTAGGATCTGCTTTTCCATTTCTGGCAAAAAGGTTATTAATATCGTGCTAGGGATTGCATTGAATCTACAGATAACTTAGCACAGTATTGCTATCCTAATAGTAAGTCTTCCAGTCCATGAACATAGAATATCTTTCCATTTACTTAGCTTCTCTTGAATTTCTTTAGTTAAATTTATTTCTATGTATTTTATTATTTTTTTTAGATTGCTCATTGCTATTGTATGGAAATGCAACTGATTTTTACATGTTGAGCCTGTATAGTGGAATTTTGCTGACTTTAGTAGTTTTAATAGTTGTGTGTGTGTGTGTGTGTGTGTGTGTGTGTGGTTTTAAAACCAAGCTAATGCTAATCTTATAGAAAAAATGAGCCAGGATGTGTTTCCTCCTCTTCTATTTTTCTATTAGAAAAGTTTGAGAATTACATTAATTTGTCTTTAAATATTTGGTTGAATTCACCAGTGAAGCTGTCTGGTCCTGGATTTTTCTTTGTGGGAAGGCTTTTGATTACTACTTCAATCTCCTTACGTGGCAGAGGTCTCTTCAGATTTTCTATTTCTTGTCCAGTCAGTTTTGGTCATTTGTTTCTAGCAATTTGCCAATTTCATCTTGGTTATCTAATTTGCCGGCATAAAATTTTTCATAGTATTATCTTATAGTCCTTTTTATTTATTTTTATACGATCGTTAATGTCCCCACTTACATTTCAGATTTTAGTTATTTGTTTTTTCTTTTTTCTTTATCCTTATTTTGTGTAATTTCGGCATTCATTAGTTGCTAATGTAACAACTTTGTTAAAAAAATAAAAAATGGGGGAGTGTTCCCTGGTGGTGTAGCGGCTAGGCTTCAGTGCTGTCACCGCCACGGCCTGGGTTCATTCACTTCCTGGCCAGGGAAACAACCAAAAAAAGAAAAGAAAAGAAAAGCCTCCGTGACAGTTGGGATTACAACAGTGACTATCTTGTCACTGTTGTAACTGCTGTAAATACCCAACCTGGCACATAGTAGAGTTCAGTAAGTGTAGGGCACGGAAAGAACTGAAAAAGGGGCTTCCCCACAGCCCTCAGGGGAGGACAGGCTGTTGACTGTTGAGTCTTTTTTTGCCTGGAAACCACCCTCCCCTGGCTGAATCCCTCAGCAGTTCCCCAGTGCCCGCGCATGAAGGTCACCTTCTTGGCTGACACGTGAGGCCCTGAATAGCCTGTCCCCTCCCACCTTATCTTCCGTTACCCACCTCCTCCCATCTCTAGCTCCAGCGACTCTGCACTTGGCAGGTCCCTCTGACATCCTGCTCTGGTCTGGCCTCTAACACCTGTTTGTCCTTCAGGTCTCCATTCAGCAGTTGCTCCCTCTGGACACCAGCCTGTGTGTGTATGCTCCTCTAGAATGCTGACCATGCAGCCTTGCAGCATCCTGTGAATACCCACGACTGGCTTCAAGCCCCACGTGGGGAGCGGTGCATCTGTAAGCTGCTGTCTGTCTCAGTCTCTATGCACATCACCTGGCACCTGTTTTAAAATGTAGGTTTTATTATTATGCAGGTCTGGTGAGCCCAGCAGACCAGGAGAGGCCTGCCATTAAAAATACATTATTACTCACAGATCCCAAGAGAAGGGGGCATGCTACGCTATGCAGGGCTGCATGGGGAAAGCATGGGGGCAGTCGGGAGGCAGAAGGAAGTGGGGGATGGGCAAGAGCCTTTATTGTGGTTTCCATAGGAAGGAATGGGCAGGGCAGTGTAAGCAGGTTTAGGATTAGCTGGTTTGAATAGTTTCAGTGTGCTCTGGTGCTTAGGGACTGGCCCTGATAGTCTGCCACCTGGCCCTAGGGTGATCAGGGCAGAGGAATATTGCCTCCTGGAGTGAGAGTCAGATAACAGGGCTAGTTAGGGGTATGGTTCTGGATTGGCTGGTTTGCATATGAGAGGTGCACAGCAAGCAATTCATCCACTAGGAATTGGCTAGCCCTGGGAGGGGCAGTCCCTCCAGGATCTGCAAGGCCCCAGATGTCAAAATATCAGAATATAAAAGACATGCTTGGAGCCCAAAGTTTTTAGAGCAGTGAAATACTCTGTTACCATAATAATGGATACTCATATATGTCACTTCCAAACCCACAGAATGTCCGACACCAGGAGTGAGCCCTAATGTAATCTGTGGACTCTGGGTGATGATGACATGTCAATGTGGATTCATCGATTGTAACAAATGTACCATCTGGTGAGGGAGGCTGTGCTTGTGCAGGGCATGGGGTACATGGGATTCTCTATACCTTCCCCTCAATTTTGCTGGGAAAATTAAACTGCTCTAAAAGACAGTCTTAATATAAAAAAATATAAAAAAGAAACAACAAAAAATTATGAGTTCATTATTCTCTATGGCTAGAACTGCGCTATCCAATGAGGGGGACACCAGCCACATGTGGCCATTTGGCACTTAAAATGCACTGCAGGTGTACAATAAACCATGTTTTGAATACTTACTATGCAAAAAAGGAAAATAAGTTGACAATGCACTGTAGAATTGTATGCCTGAAACCTATGTAATCCTTGCTAACAGATGTCACCCCAATAAGTTTAACAATAAAAATGAATTAAAAAAAAAGGAAAATATCTCATTTGTCATTTTTATTTGATTGCACGTTGAAATAACAATATTTTGATAGATAAGGTTAAATAAAATGTTATTGAAAAAATATTGGACATATTTAATACAGTACCCAACAGTATATGTGGAATAAATGAGTCAGACCTTGGACCTGAACTCTGCTTACTTGTTGGGGCAACATAAGCTTTCCTGGGCCTTAGTTGATTGCCTTTTCCCTGTAAAATGGGGATAAATACTAATCCTTTAAGGTTATTGTTACTTTAAGCCACTCTCTTTAAATGACTGCAACCTGTCCCCAGTGTCTCCCTATCACTTGGGATTTGTAGCAGTGATCCTAACCTCTCAGCATCTTGCTTTAGTTTTTTGCTGTTTGTCTTGTCTGCTCTGTGCTGGGACCATCTGTCTTTCACTTCTTGTCCTGGCACCCAGCCCCATGCCTGGCATACAGAAAATGCTTGCTGAGTGCTGAATGAATGAGATAACAAGTGGTCCACACACAGGTGCCCAATGAGGGTGAGTGGTATTTTTGTCATTTTTCATGGTCACATCTGCTTCCTCACTGCAGTCACCCCAGGGCTAGGATGTAAAAGGTACTTAGAAAACCTATGGAAGGGGTGAATGGAGTTTAGCATGTTCAAGGAGCTTCTCGGGACCCTAGGGGACCCATTCACCAGAGCCTACCACCCCCCCTCATGCTACCCCAGCCCCAGTCCCATCCCCAGCCTGGCAAGGCTGGCATCACCTTTCCAGCTGGGAGCAGCCCAGCTGGCCTGGCCGCCACACATTCAGTAAGAGCGGGAGAAGCACAAGGACTGAGGCCAAAGCGATGACCAGTGCCTGTAGCCTGAGTCCCCCGCCCTGGCCATTACTGCAGCTGCCCGTTGGAACAGAGGTGGCTGATCAGTCTAGAGAGGGAAGCCCCTCAAAGCCAGTCTTGCATTGACTTTGTCAACCACAGTGGGAACACAGTGAAAGGGGTCACACAGGAAGAGTCTATAAACTACATCCCTAAAAGTCAGGCCAGAGGCTGGTAAGGCATCCTGGAAAAACCCCTTGTCCCTGCTTCCTCCAGTTGCTTGGCAACCACTGTGCATCTGGACCAGAACAAAAGGCAGCTGGGCACAACAGGATTTCAGTCCCAGCAGACAGGACACCTGTCTTCCCATGAGATGCATGACCATGGGGTGAGGGGAGAAAAACCCCCAGCTGCTTCTCTCAGAGGCCACCTAAGCCAGGACCTGGGGTTATGAGGTTCAGCAGAACTGTAGGCAGCGCCTGGGGATGATGGGAGTCTGATATACAAAAGCAACTGCAGGAGGACCCCTAGTTTAGCTGGTGGTACTTCCCCAGTATCTTTCCTGATGACCCCTAGGCCTCTGCTCAATGGCCCTCCCCCATTAGGAGTCTGTCCTCTTTTCCTTCACAGTATTTAAAAAATAAAAGTTGATTTTTTTCCTGGGGAAAAAAAAAAGGAAAAAAGGCAATTACTTGGCCTCCCTGACCCTCAGTCTCCTCTATAAAGTGAGCCAACATTGAGCAACTGGAAGGGGCCTCAGGCAGCAAAATAAGAGTGAGCTGGTACCCAGCCTGCAGAGGAACTCACTCTAAAGGGAGTGGTTGGTATCTTCCCTCACAGAGCCCAACGCCCATCCCGCTTTGTAGGAGCGTCACCTGTACACACCCACTAGAGGTGCCTTCCACGGCGTGCCTCCCAGAACGGAGCGGTGGCCCTGTCCACCACCCCTGCACTGTAGTCTGCCCTGCAGGCCCTGGGGTGTGGCCAGTCCCGGGTTTGGCTCAGCTCCAGACTGAAGACTACCCCCATTGTCAGAGCAGATGAGCAGGAAGCAGGCGGAGGCTTTCGTCCCCCCAGCTGTGCTCATTTCACACATGTTGAGAAGAGGGTCCCCTGCTAGAAGTAGTTTATCCTTAACGCCTCCAGCAGCTGTAGGAACCGAAGAGGCCTCTCCTCTCCCAGTCGGCCCTGACCGTGAATTTGTGGCCCTTCTCACACTCGGCAACCGTGGTCCTCAGAACTCCCGGGTTTCATTTAGGGCCTCGCCTCCTTGAGCATCCTATCTCCCACCCTGTCTGCTCTGCGTCCTGGTTCCTCAGCCACCCTGCCCCTCTGTTAAGGATGCCGGTGGGACAAACCGAGGGAGGCTGGACAGGGAGGGGGACTCCCTTGTCTGGGACTTCGGCCAAATCAGAGTAACGCTGAGTCTTGGCGGTTGTCCGCAGGTGGGGCAGGCAGGAGCAGTGGGCCGGCGCAGGGAGGCTGGCCCGGGCCCGCCACGCCGCGTCCCCACGCCCGCAGCCACGCGTAGCCGCGTCCCGGCCCAGCCTAACCCACCCCTGGAGCGGCCATGGCCACGGCCACGGCCATCGGACCGCTGGACGCCCCAGCCCGGGTTCGTCTCAGGGGATCCGGTAGGGCGGGGCCCGTAAGCTCCGCCTCCGGTCTAAGCCCCACCCAGAAAGCCCCTTCCCGAGAGCCTAGTGCCTTCCATCAGGCCTTGCCCCCAGCATTAAGCCCCACCCGACTAGCACCACCCGCGAGTCAAAGCCCCGCCCCCGACGCCAAGCCCCACCCAGCCAGCTGAGGAGAGTGGGCGAGGAGGCCTGCAGCAAGGCCGGGAGAGCCGAGAAAGCGGTATAAGGTGTGACAAGTACCTGGAGTGGGTATAGCTAAAGATGCAAGCAACAAAAAGTTAAAAGCAATCAGTTGTGAGGTCTCTGCAGCGCCCCCTCCCCCCGACCGTACTCCATTTTCCTTCTCCTGCACCCCTGTTTCTGATGGGCCGCACAACCAAGGGAAAGAAGAAACGCCTCCTAGGTGATTTGATTCCCGCCGGCGTAGTTCTGTGGGGTTGCCGGCTTTTCTTCCAAAACCAGAGCATATCTTTGTTGTACTGGTTAATAGTTTTATTGAGATTATTCTCAAGATAATATTCGGGAAAATTCACATAGTGTACATTGTGGATCATACTGCAGTGTTTACTATATTCGCAGAGTCGCTGGACCATCACCACTATCTAATTTTGGAACCAAACCAAACCATACCAAACAAAAACCCTTCTGCAGTCACCCTCATTCTCCACTCCTCCTAGTCCATGGCAACCACTCCTATTACTTTCTGTTTCTATAGATTTGCCTGTTCTCAACACCAGGGCATTTCTGTGACTTAAGTCACCCCACCGTGTGGAAGGAGAGAAAAGTGGGGTGAAGCCAGGGCCCCAGAATAGGTGGCTTGGGAGTGGGGAGCACAGGTGAAGGCTCTTCCAGAGGCTCTAGGCAGCCTGAGGCCTGTCCACAGAAAGCCACCGAGTATGAGGCAGGAGATGGAATGGGAGAAGGAGGAGAAAGGACCCTTCAGGGAGAAAGCAGGGCGCTGGCTGAGAGGCCCAGGATAGGGGAGGAAGGCGATGGGAGGTCACAGGGCAGTCAGCCTTCAAATGGCCTGGTCAAGGTCAAGGCTGGGCTGTCCATCAGCATCTATCTGCATTCCTCAGTCAGCCTCTGATCACCAACAGAGCCAACCCCCTGTCTGTCCCGAATCTGGCTCAATAGTTGAGGGAGTCAGTATTTCCTGATTTGGGTCCTCTTGTTCCAGTCACCCGCAACTCCCCTCCAGGTGTACCCTGACCCTGGGTAGAAGAGCCAGAAAGAGAAACGGGGATAAGAGAGGAGGGCGGGGCAGGAGGGAGAAGCCAGGAGGTGGATTGGAAGAGAAGGTGGGAGGAGGGAGGAGGTGGGAGGAGGGAGGGGGTGGAGGAGGGTGGGTGATGGCAGGTGGAGCTCCATCTATAAAGAGAGGAGCCTGCTGGCTAGTGGGCAGGAGAGCTTGGCGTATGATCCAGGGGTGCCGGGGCAACCGGAAGCTTTGGTGAGTGCCCACCCCTATACAGCTGAGACCAGCAGCTGGACCCTCTGGAATGACTTGTCCCTGTCCTGTGCCCCCAGCCTCCCTTGCGTAGAGACCTGGCTCAAAATGGAGGCTGGGGTGGGTCCCCAGTGCCTGCTGTTGCCCATTTTGGGTCCTCCTAACCCTCACTTCCCCCTTATCCTCAAGGCTTGCAAGGGGAACCAGTCTGCACCATGAACTTGTGGCTCCTGGCCTTCCTGGTGGCCTGCTTCGTGGACTCTGGGCCCCCCGCTGTCCATGCTCAAGGTACTCTCTTGGGCCATACCTACCCTCCTTCCCCCAGATTTCCCCTCCCCCCATCCATCCTTCTGTGCCCTCCTCATCTGCCATCCCTTCCTCCAGAATCCTCCTGAGTCAGTCTCAACCACGGAATTCTCTGACAGCTCCCCCACCCCAGGCATGCAGAAATTCCTGGCATCTGCGCAGGTCCCCCATGGTGCCTCCACAATAGTCCATGACCCAAGTCCTCCCTTTGAGGACTCCAGCTGACCCAGGGACTGTGGGGAGCAGAGGGGGACTCCCAACAGTGGCCTAGCTGCTTACCTCCAAGGATACATTGCAGTGACCTGACCCTGCAGAGCCCCAGAGACCAGCAGGAATGGGTCCCTTAACCCAGCTTCCCCCTACTCAGGCTAACTGTGTGGTCCCACCGAGAGTCACTACTCAGCCTTTATGGGCCTCAGTTTCCTCATCTGCAAAGTGGGGCTCTGAATTCCCACTGCAGACAGGAGCCATGAAGATCTGATGGGCCGATGCCTGCAAATTCTTGGCCCATTGACCCCCAGCAATAACAATTATAACCGTTACTGTTATTAATGGGAAACCCCTTCCCTCCTCTCCCTCCATTAGGCACTTGAGGATTTTGGTGACTAAAGGCCGGTTCTGGGCATGCAGTATCCCCTAGGACAGGAGCCCTACCACTGTGTCCTCAGTCCTTGTGGGACCTGGGGAGGTAGATGAACCCCCAGCAGCAGGCTAGGCAAGGTCCAGGTCCCATAGCCTCACCCACCTGCCCCACCTGCCCCTCACCAGCCTGGCCCCCAGTAGACTTTAGACTTCGCCCGGAGGGGGCTGGGCTTCGTTCCCCTGTGCTATCGGAGGCTCATTCCAGGAGCCAGGCCCAGCCCTTTGATGGGGGGGAGGGCAGAGTGACTCCCAGCCCCTGCCTGGGACTGCAGCCTAGGGTCCATCTGACTCCACTGCCCCATGCCTTCAGGGCTGCCCTAGTGCTCCCTCTTATCCCTCCCTCCCTCTGTGCTCTGCAATGACTCAGACTTGGTCCCTCTGGAAGCCAGCAGAGGGACAGATCCCAGAGGACCCACGGGCCTCTGCACCTTCTCTTGCATCAATTCATCCTCTGCTTCCAGACCCTCTGGCACCAGCAGCTCCTCCTCTAAGCACCTCCCCTCATGGTCCCCGTGCTTCCCCTGACAGCATAGATCAACTTCCCAGCCTCCCCACCAGGCTGGGACATCTCCATGACAACACTGGGTCCAGTTCGCCTCTGTGTTTGTCCAGACATCTGGAACTGAGTAGGAACTCTAAATGCTTTTGTTTGATCAAAGGGTAAATGAAGAGGCCTCCCGGTCTGGTCAGGGGCCTCAGAGTGGTCACTCTGATGGAGACAGAGAAAAGGGGTTACCTGAGATAGACCTGGGTGAGGTAGGCCAGCCTGGAACGGGAGCCAGGACATCAGCAGCAGTGGGCCAGCCCACTCATTCTTGGGGAGACCCAGATGGGAGCTGGTGGTCCCTGGCTGCTCCTTAGGGTGCTGCACCTGCCGTTCTTGCCCTCTGCCCAGAGCAGGAGTGGAAATAGCTTTGGTTCCCCCCCCCCCTTATTTTGAGGTCCTGGGCCCTTCTGAGCCAGGACCTGCAGACTTTTCCCAACTCCTGAAGGGCTAAAGGTGAGCTGAATGGCTTCCTCACTGCCTAGGCTTTCCCTTAGTCTCCGCTGGGCCTGGGACCGTCGTGGTTTGCTCGTGAGTTCCCACAGTGGTGGCCGTGCCTGCACACACAGTGCACAGGCACAGGCACACAGAAACGTGAGTGGGGTGGCCATGTGATTACAGGCGTCTTTGAGGACTGCTGCCTGGCCTACCACCCCCACGTGAAGCTGGCCGTGCTCCGGTATGCCTGGTATTACCAGCACCAGGAAGTGAGCGGGAGCTGTAACCTGCCCGCCGTGATGTGAGTGGGACAGTGGGGGCTTTGGGGCCTCACACTTAACTGCACACTAACCTGGTATCCCCACTCCCACCCTGCACAGATTCTACTTCCGCTACAAACAGAAGATGGTGTGTGGGAATCCACGGGCCAAGTGGGTGAAAAATGGAGTGAAGCTTCTGGATTCTCGGAACAAGACCCACCCAAAGTATTACCAAGGCGCCAGGAGAGCCTCCCAAGGTGGGTGAGACCCCAGCCCATCACCCAGGGGGCCTACCCTTCCTGCTGCAGGCCCCTGAGCTTCTCAACCCCCAGAGAAGGGGATCACAGCCCAGCATGCTGACAGCTGCCCCCACCCCAAAGAAAGCCAGTTGCTGGGGAGTGGGAGATGGAGTGAATGAGCAACTTTTTGAATAAAAACACTGACTCGCCAGAGATGGAAAGGTCAAGGAAATGGGAAACTCATCTGCTCAAATGACCAGCCAACGGCTTCCAGCTTGGCTGGACCCAGGTGCTCAAAAGGTATGGGCTCAGCTCTTGCTTATTTCTCTTTCCATGTCTCCAACAGTCTCCCACTCTGAAGGGAAGAAGAGCTACCACTCCAGGCTACCACTGCTCATGTTTAGAAATCACACCAGAAGTAGCTAGAAGAATGTCTCCCTCCTGACAACAGCTAATATAGGTGAGGACTCAGGTCATGTGACCATCCTAAACCCATCACCGCTGCTGAGGGAGGAGGGTTCATGAAAAGCCCACCTCCAGGACCACCTGGCTATGTGGACAGCCCTGCAGGCTCACACAGGAGGGTCCTAGGTGTCCGTCTACTACCTTGCCCCAGCCCAGGGGGCTTCGGCTCCACTCCAGTCCCCGTCACCTGCCATCCTCTTCAATCCCTCCTGCAGGAGGGTGAGACTGCACATCTCCAGGATGAACCAGCACTAGACCTTTCTCCATGAGTGTCATCGTGCAGCCCTGGATGTCCCAGCCCTTCTGTCCTTCAAGCCAAATCTCAAATCCCTGTGCCTGGGTGTGCGTTGGTTTCCTCACCCCTGCCATCTCCTGTTCCTTAGGCAGCTGCAAAGAGGAAGCTGACCTTATATCTCAAGCCCCTCATCCGCTCTGGGAACCAAAGTCAGCCCTGGGCAACGGGTCTTAGAAAGAACCATCAAGGTACCGTATTTTGCTGGGTATAACATGCTCCTGTGTATAATGCGCACCCATGTTTTTGGCCCAAACTTTCAGGAAAAATTTCTTTTAATTTTTAAATTCCAATTTTATTTGTTTATACTTAGGTACTTGCTTTTTGTATTATAAAAGAATTTTAACATTTATTTTTTAACATATGGTACAAGAAATTTTATGTAACACTTTTAATTCAATCATAAATAAAAGAATTAAAAACATACAGATAGATAGGGAATTAGTACTACCTATGTGTAATGCACACAAAAAAGCGCACGTTATACACGGCAAAATACGGCACGTCACCCACCTGCAGACACTTGCCACCCATCCCCGGGGGAACGCCTGCCTATGTCCCGCTGGGTCCTTGCAAAGCTCGTCCCTCTCAGGCTGTGCTTTCTAAAATAAAGCTTGAGTGGGGTGTCATTCCTGTCTGTCACATTTCATTATGGGGTGCTGAATCCCACGTGACCCCCTGACTCCATTCTTGTGCTCAGCCCTCATGGCACACAGCGCTGAAGGGCTGAGCACTGGATGTGCTGCCTGCAGGCCGGGGACTGTCCAGCTGGTGGTCTTGAGCAAACTGCTCACTCTCTTGGCACCTCCTTCCTCGTGTATAAAGCGGGGGTCACATGCTTGCTCTGCCCAGATTCCTGGGCTATAGGGACTGGCAATGGATGGAGAAGCCTCTGCAAGCTCTGGCAGGTGATTAGGCAGGAGAACCAGACCCTGGCCAGGATAGAGCCCTGGGCCAGGCATTAATGACTCTCTGCAGGAGGAGGAAGGGCCACACCCAGGGTCCATGTCACCACCCAGACTTGAGCCATCCAACTGTGCTGTCCTCAGGCAGTCTGCTTCTACCACCAGAAAGTACGTTCTGGATGAAAACCAAATACACTATCTTTAGAGGACAAGAGGAGAGCCTGGGTCACATCCAGGCTCTCCTACGCTGTGGAGTGACCCTAAGCCTTGGTTTCCCCCCTGTAAAATGGGGAGATAACACTACCTGTATCATACAAGTTTGTGGGGACTAAGCACGCTCCCCTCTGTGACACACGCACATGCTGACTACGAGTTAACACCATGAGGATCCCAGCCATTCAGATTCGATAGATCTGGCCCAACCTGGAGGCAGGCAGGATGGCGTAGCAGATGATGGTGTGACTGCCTGACTTTGAACCTGGCTCTGCTACCTGCGACCTGGAGTCACCTTAGTCACATGGCTTAACCCCAACCTGCAAAATGGGGATGCGAATAACAGCATCTATTCGGCAAGTTGTAGTAATGACCAAATGGGTCATAATTGGAAAATACTTAGAACGGTGCCCGCTATGTAGTATGTGAGCCATTTTCATCAGTATCAGAACCCACAAGGGCTCACAGTTTGTGCCAAACTCACGGATCCACTGGTACCATAGAACCGTATGTCCACCCACCTCTCATCCACACACTTTCTCCGAGCCCAGGGCTGAAACTCATCCTTCCCACAGCTTCTGTCCTCCTGGGGTCCCCAGTTCCCCATGAGTCCCTGCTGTGGACAGTATCTACTTTCTTCAAGAATATGCCAAGGGGGCAGACATAACTCAAAATAACTTTATTGTTTCTCCGCTTCTGATATAAAGCATCCTTAGAGCCCTAGTCCAGCCCACCTGGGGGCATGAACATGGCTGCATGTCACCAACTCTGGCTGGGACCCCAGGGCCCCACCGCTCGGAGGGACGAGCCCCATGCCCACCTAGCTGCCGTTCCCATGTCCCACTGACCCCTAGGGGTTGAGCCCTGGTACAGTGCAGAAGTTCAAGCCTGAGATTGACCAGATACAGTGAATCACGGGGCCCTACTTGACCCTGGTGTTGGAGATGGAGGGTGCAGGCCGCAGCTTCCAGCTGTCTCTGGGAGAGACTGGGCTTGCCTGAGGTCGTAGTGTAGCATGTCACTCTTCCTGAGTTTCGGGGTTCCACCTGGTCAGCCACTGCCACCAGGGCTCAATCCTTCTCAGTTCCAGGATCTTCCGTTTCTGGAGTGGAGAATGGCATGGGGGCCCTGGGGCCACCGAGGGCAAGGCTCGTTTCCAGGATATCCCCATGGTGCGTAGCCAGCAGTTTCATCAGGTTCCCCAAAACCCCGTGGAAGGAGGCAGGGCTTAGGTGTTGCCCCGACAGTGGGTCTGGAGAGGGCGCTGCGGGAGGGGCCTGGGGCCTCTCTCGCCTATAGCAGCTGCAGCCGCACCTTCAGCCGCAAGGCCAGGACCCCTGGCCCCGGCTGCCCCTCTGGCCAGGTGCCCCAGGGCCCTGCCACGCTCACCACCTCCAACTGGTAGGTTCCAGGCCCCGGCCTCCGACGCCCAAGCTGCAGAGAGCTGAGGCTGTGGAGGTGATGCATGCGGAAGAAACCTTGCTCATTGCCGCGGGCAATGACATAGCGGACTTGGCTGCCCGGATGCTCCAGCGCTGGCCGCAGTTTCAGGATGTGCTCGGCCCGGCCCAGGCGTGAGAGGTTCAAGCCCAAGGTCAGCAGGGCCTCTGAGTCAAGGCTGGCCAGGCTCACCTGGGGAGAAAGACCAGGTGGATGATGGTTAGAGCTAGCAGAACTGAATGCGATGGGTAAGGAGCCATGGAGTCATGGCCAAGGGGAGATTTTAGCCAATCTCTAAAGAGGAGGAAAACAGAGAACATTCTCTGCCCTGGTCTTCCATCTAGCCCTCCATGCACCAGGCCAGCGATCAGCTTGGGCTACAAAGGCATGAAAGTGAAGGCTGGTTTCCAGATGGAAAGCAAAGAGAGAGGGTAGATGGCCACTTTTACATACTGCCTATAGACCCCCTCGTCTCAGCCAAGGGGCTTTGGTGAGATCCCTGCCAGTATGGGCAAAGGGAATCGAGGCTTTGCCCTCAGAGTCCTGGACAGAGAGTCAGTCAGATGGCCTTGAGCCCCGGAGCCCTAAGGTCACTCAAAGGTGGCTTGGGGTGGCTGAGTTGTGACCAAGGGCCTTGCAGCAGAAGTCAGCCCCAGAGAGGATATCAGACCAGACACGGTGAAAGAAACACAAGATCCCGCTGGGCCAGAGACAAGAATTGCCTGATAGTTTTCCAGTTCCTGGAGGCCCACTGTACTTCCTGCATCTGGACTCTTTGAGAGCCCTCTGTGTGCAGATGACAAACCCTCTTTATCTGAGCTCCTGTGTTCTGGTCCTGGCAGCAGGACAGGGCCCTGAATAAGCCAGCCAGCCTTTAATGGCAGGCTAACCGGGGCTGGGTGCCCCTTCTAATCCCACAGGAGGTTATCTGTGTTTTCCTCTCCTTTGCTCTGAGCAGTGCTGTTTGTTTTGCCTAATTGACATGCTGATGGGGTGTTTTGCTAAACTGAAAGCTATTCCTGTTTCCCAAACACTCAGTTCTGGAGATTTCAGCCCTTCCCCATTAAGTGTTGCTCAGACATGTGCTCCTACTGGCACCTGCTGGTAGTCTATGGGTATTGCAGACAAAGGCACATGGTGCATCCCAGGAGCCCTGACAACCGCTCCACTCATTCTTACTGAGCAAGCAAGCACCAGTCACAGGTGACACAGCCACAAACCCGACAGACACAGTGCCCTACCCTTGTGAAACTTGCAGAAAATAATGGTAACGATGGGATAATATATACAGCCACTGTTTTTCACAGCAAGAAAGAAAAATAAAAGCTAGGGAGAAAAAGCAGGCAAAGTAATCCACGAGTATTTAGTTAATCCAATATCAAAAGACCTTCAGACTCACATTTCCTATCCTATTTCTGCCTTCATTTTTCCCCACAGCATTTATCACATATCATGTTTTATCATATGTTATAAAACATAATGTTTTACTTGTTTTTATTTGTCTATTAGAATGTCAGGCCTGTGGACACAGGGACTTTTGCCTTTGTTCACTGTTGTTTTATTACAGTGCCCAGTAGGTGTTCAACAAAATCTTTGGAGTGAAGGAGTTTGGTCTCAGAAGTAGATAATGGCTTCTGTGCTCAATGACTTTTTTTTTTTTTGAAATATTATAACATAAAGTGACAGTCTCAGAGGGTAGTGACTGCAGAGGGGCCCAGGATACCTGGCTATGAAGACAAGGCTGCTTGTAAAGAAAAGGCCATGCAGCGTAGCTGTGGAATCCCTGCCCTGTCACTTTCAAATTCTGCAATTTGAGCATGTGACCTAAACTCTCTGAGCCTCAGTTTCCTGATCTGTAAAATGGGGATGACAGTGGCATCTATACCTGTTAAAGCTGTTGTAAACACTGAGAGGCTGTGAATGCAGAGTGCTTCAAGGAGTGTGTTTATCAAGCAGGTGCTTAATAAACATTTAGCTTTCAGATCCTTTGGGGGGTGGTGGCATGGCTGGCTAGCAGTGGCCTCAGGGACATAACCACTGTTCTGTACAACCTTGGGTCAGGGTCATGGCTGGAGTGGCCCCAGGAGGAGGAAGGGATAGAGTCACAGGCGGCTCTGCTGTCTCTGAGAGCTTGAGGAGGACCCCTATGATTTCTAGAGATGAGGCAGGTTCAGGAGGCCCACGTCTCATAGATGCATGAAAGAGGTGCAGAAGTGGAGGGTCTGAAGAAAGGTGATGAACAAAGGGGCTAAGCTGGCTGCTCTGGGCCCCTTTGGTGCTAAATTCAGAGGAGTCTAAGGGAAGGCTTTGCCAGCCATAAGATGAGAAGTGACAAGTTCAAGGAGGTAGGCAGGGTTGGGGGGAGCCAAGCCATTTCTCCTGCATCTAAGTGTGATGGAAGGGATCACGGGGAGCATCACAGCCCAGTCAGAGTCTGTGTGGGAAGTACCTGACTCATCACCAGCAGTGTGGTGGGATGCCAGGGGTTTGTGTCCCCAGAGAGCCCTGAGGGGAATCCAGGAACTAAGGAAGTGCAGGCTGGGGCACAGAGTCTAGTGTTCCCACCCTTGGCCCATCCTCTAGGTGTCCCCACCACTGACTGTGCCACCATGCTCAGTGCATTCCCCATGGTACCTGGTGGCCCCTGTGTGGGCTGCGCCGTGGCCGGTCACGAGGGAGGCTGTTGATCTTGCATTCGTAGCAGGCTTCTGGTGAGACCAGCTCCTTGTCTGGGCCATTCTGGGGTCCAGGGCTGAGGCTCAGGCCAGAGACACAGTGCCTAGGCCAGGATGTGGGGAGGCAGGCCTTCAGGGACAGGCTGATGGGACGATCCCAACCACCCTCACACTCCATTGGCGCTATGCTTCCCATGAGCACAAGTGCTATCATGCAAACGTGCCAAAGCTGCATGCATGCACCGATGCAAAGGTGTGTGTGTGTGCATGTGTCCTTGGCTTACCTGGGCAGAAGTGAGAACCTGCATGCACACAGGGCCCTATGAACATACCTGAGTGCATGTGTAAGCCTGTGTGCACACTGGAATGCCGACATGTGCTTTCACATGTGGATACTGGGATACATGGATGCACAGGATACCTGGGCATGTTGCCATGGGCGTGAGTCATGCATATGCTCAAGAGTATTACAGAGTAGTGTGCATCTATCACTGTGGACATGCAAGCATGCAGGAGTGCCATGAGGACAATTACACCAGTGGGGTGTGAGCTGGTGCGTGCACATGTTCAAGTGCCGCTGGGGCTCTGTGCACATGTGTGTGCATGGGCCAGCATGTGTGCATCCACTCCCAGGGTTTGGGGGTCTGTGCCCACCCCACTCAAGCACCTCACCCTTGCCCAGCACGGAAGTAGCCTCGGGGGCAGCCACACAGGAAGCCACCAGGGGTGTTGGCGCAGCTGTAGCTACAAGGTCCCCGCCGTGTTGCACACTCATCCACATCCTGGCAGCCTCCCAGGGTCTGGTCGAAGTCAAAGCCAGAGGGACAGACGCAGTGGAAGCCACCCAGGGTGTTGTGGCAGGAGGCACTGCCGCAGGCCATGGGTGACAGTACACATTCATTCTTATCTGAGGGTGGGGAAGAGGAGAGAGAGGATGTGGGGGCTGGGGGGCTAGGCTTTGCATCCCCAGGGTCATCCACCCGCAATACTCCTTCTCGCCACTCGGCAAACCCAGCTTTTCTTTCAGAGCCCAAGGCCAATGTTAAAACCTCCATGAACCTCCCTGTGAGTTTCTCAGCCCTGTAATTTTCCTCCAAAGCATTTCTAAAAACTTCCCAGAAATCCTAAAATGTGGGATGGTCTAAAACTAGGTCTCTCCCCCTTGGCACTGTTGATGTGTGTGACCAGATCAGTGTGTGTGGGGGTGCATGTTGGGCACTGTAGGGTGTTGAACAGCATCCCTGGCCCTCACTCACTCAATGCCAGGAGCACCCACCGCCTAGCTGTGACAACTACGAAAGTTTCCAAGACACTTCAAAACGTGCTCCAGGGGGTAAAAATGGTCCCCAGTTGAGAACCACTGGCCTAATTAATCCCCTTTTCCCCGTGAGATTGGACTAGAGGGCAGGGATAGGATCTGTTTCTCAGCTCATGTCTGTATCTGCAGGGCCTGGCACCAGGCAGGTCCTGGGCAAACCATGCCTGAAGGAATGAGTGAATAAGTATGTAGAGAAGGGGACAGGCTGAGAATAAGGAACTGGAAGCAGAGGCAGTGGTCTGGGTGGTCCCCGGGGGCCACAGTGCAAGGGGGGACAGATATAGATTGCAGCTGAGGACCCACCATATGGGGCAAGAGGAGGAACTGGAGAAAAGGCAGGGCTAGTGAGGTGGCAGGAGTAGGGACAGCCACATCACGGAGGCCGCAAAAGGAGAGAGTATCCAGAAGGGTCAGGAAGCAAGGGTCAAGAGTGAAAGCCAGGCTGCAGGGTAGAAAGAAAGAGAGGTGGTGAGGACAATGCTGTCATTACGAGGGCCTGGAGCAGCAAAGAAGGGTGTGCAAATGGAGGAGGTTGAGGGGCAGAAGGCTAGTCCCCCAAGCTGAGAGCCTCTGCAACAGTTATGGCAAAGTTGTGGCAGGCATGCCCCCACACTTCATTGCTGCCCCCATGACAGACATCAATAATCAATCACAGCACTCTTTCCCAATGATCGCAGGCACCACGTCAGAATCTTTTTCTGCTGAGCTCTCCAGGGCACCACTCCTTAAGAAGTGGACCTGAACTTGGCCACGCTGGCTCTGCAGTCCCCTGACTCCCGGCAGTGGGGAATGCACTACCTTCCAGGATGGTCCATCTGACCCATAGGTAGGTGTGTTTGTCACAGTATCTGGCAAGGGGGTGGTTCCTAGTCACCTGCTCTGGACAGGTTCTGGGGGGGTCCCCGCTTCCTCCCAAACCCCGCCACTCACCTACACACTGGCTCCACTGGGAGTGTGGAGTGAAACCCTGCGGGCAGCTGCAGCGGTAGCCCCCCAGCTCGTTCTGACAGCCGTACTGGCAGCGATGGGGCCCGTCACATTCATCCACGTCTGTAAGACGGAGAGGAAGAGACGGCTCGCCTGGTGGCCTTCAGGACCACCTCCCTGGCAGGCCTGGACTCCACCCAAAGCCCAGCTCTACCTTCGCAGCCCCGGCCTGAGCTGTCCAGGGTGAAGCCTTGATAGCACTCGCAGCTGAAGCTGCCTGGGGTGTTGTGGCAGTGTCCCCGGGTGCCACATAGGCCAGGCTGGGCCAAGCATTCATCATTATCTGCGGAAGACAGAGAACCGGCAGGGCCGCCTGGTGGTTAGGGGATTTGTGTGAGGCTCCATGATGCTGGGCCTACCGCCTGACCAATTATGTGGCTTCTGGCAAGTCCCTTACCCTCTCTGTGCCTCAGTTTCTCCCTCTGTGAAATGAAATCTCTAACAGTTCCCACCTCACAGAATTGCCACAAACATTTGAAATCACAGATATGCAGGACTCCGTTTGAATCTCATCTGCACCACCTCAAAGCTGTGTGACCTGGGGTGACTGACTTACCCTCTCTGTGCCTCAGTTTTCTCAGCTATAGCATGGAGATGATAATATCCACCTCACTGAGTTTTTGTGAGAATTGAATTAATTTAATCATGTAAAGGGCTTAGGAAAGTGCTTGGTGTGGGAGTAAAAGATTAATAAAACCCCTTTTTCTTTTCCTTGGGAAAATGAGCAGAGGTAGCTGTGGTGCTCTATCCTCATGGAAACCTGACACAATCGTGGGATGTCAGTCAATAGACTGAATGTTTATGTCTCTCCAAAAGTCCGTGTGTTGAAGCCCTAAGTCCCAATGTGATGGATCTGGAGATGGGGCCTTTGGGCAGTGATTAGTTAGGTGAGGTCATGAGGCTGGAGTCCCCATGGAGCCCCACGATGGCATTAGTGCCCTTAGGAGATGAGACACCAGAGAGCCAGCTGTCGCCCCCTCTCCGCCAGGTGAGCACCCGTGAGAAGAGAGCGCTCTACAGGCCAGGAAGAGAGTCCTCTTCGGGACCGACCGTAGACTTCCAGCCTCCAGAACTAGAAGTCGTCTAAGCTGCTCAGGTTACAGGATTTTGTTAAGGCAGGCGATGTCACTATGGTGGTGATGGCCGTAGCTGGTAACCTGCATTTGAACTGGGGTTATGGGGCATGAACGATACATTTCGGGGTGGGGACTCCAAGCTCTGGCTTCCTTGAGAATGGAGATTATTGACGCTAGCTACATCCCTTTGGGGCCCTGGGATCTCTCTTGGTTACAAGAGGCATTGGAGAAATGGGGCTTCCAAACTAGAATGGCTCCTGCAGCTGTGTGTGGTCTCATCCCTCGTGTCTGAGCTGTCACTTAAGGGGCCACAGAGACTAGCCCTGATTCCCACCAGGATCCTGCCAGAGAGACACATCTGTGCCAAATGCAGTTTTTTCCCCCTTGCATCCAGCAATGTGAAGCAAGGGTCAGGGTGGCCTAGTGTAGTCCTGTGAGGGTGATCTAGTTCAGCCATCAGTAAACCCATGGGACAACTCCGACCCACCACCTGTTTCTGTAATTAAAGTTTTATTGGCACATTCCCACACCCATGCATTTATGATGGCTGCTTTGGAGCTACAATGGTTGAGTTGTGGACCCTATGCACCACAAAATCAAAATATCCACTGAGAGGCCTTTCATAGAAAAAGTGTGCCAACCCCTGATCTAGTTGGCCTAAGCCCACCCGCCAAGAGCACAGGCTATACAGGCTCAGTCAGGAATGGTCAGGAGACTTTCATCCATGCTAACTATGCAGTAGGGAGCCTGCCTGAGAATTTAAACTCTGTTCTACTGAAAGAAGAAGTCTTGTGTGAGCTTGCTGTGTGTCACGTACACATGGGACGCTTGTGTGCTGGTACATGGGCTTGTGTGTGTATATGCATACAACTGCACACATACAATGCCACATTAACTTTATTGCACACAAAAAGAGAAGTGCATGCCGTCTCAAGGCCTGGAACACTCTTCTCTCAATATGCACATGGCTCTCTCCTCCACTTTCTTTAAATCTTTCCTCAAATGTCCCCTTTTGATGAAGTGTCTCCTGATCTCTTTGAAGAATTGCAGCCTTCCTGATATCCTCATTCTGCTTTCCTTTTTCTTTCTTTCAAGCTACACATCACCTTTGAATATGCTCTAGTGTTAATTTATTGTTATGTTTGTTTCTAGTCAGATTTCCTACTGTTTGTGACGGTACCAAGCTTGAGCCCTGTGTGCATTTTTGTACCCTCAGAGTCTAGAATAGGGCTACACACTGCTTCAGTAAAAGGCCAGAGAGAAAAATAGGAGTCTGTTGCAAATACTCTGGTCTGCCACTACAGCGCAGAGACAATCACAGACAATATGTAAATGAACAGGTGTGGTTGTGTGCCAATAAAACTTTATTAACAAAAGCAAGCAGAGGGCCAGGCTTGACCTGGGGGTTGGAGTCTGCTGACCTCTGGCCTAGAGCACTGCCTGGTACACAGTAGGTGCTCAGTAACTGATGGCTGAGTAGATTAGTGGGAGCCTTAATGGGGACACCTTGGCTGGGCTTGGCCCTCAGGGGAGGTCTCGTTCTCCTAGGCTACAGGACAATAAGAAGTGGCAGCACTGACAGATGCCCTTGAAGCTTTGGGTTCTGAACCAACTTCCCCTTCCCCTTAGGACCCCATGAGCCTCTGGGCTTTCAGGAGCACCCTGGGGAGGGCTTAGGAGAGAGACCCAGAAGGGACTGGCCAGGTGTCCTGAGCCAAGGTCAGAGGTACTCCTGGGGGCAGGCCTCCCAGGTCCCTAGGGAAGGAGGAAGACAGAGGTTCTAGAGACCACTGGGCATTTGCTATTTTTCTGGTGAACAAATAAGTGAAGGCCACAGTCATGCACTGGCTGCTGCATGAAGCATGAGGGGACTCACCAAAGCAGGCCAGGTGGCGCTGGGTGAAGCCAGGGGGACAGCGGCAGGTAAAGGCGCCGATGGTGTTGACACAGAAGAACTGGCAGTTGTGCTGCCTGGAGGTACACTCATCCAGGTCTGTGGCACAGATGGTCCCAGTGGGCTCAGGGCAGGGCCTGGCTGGGGGCTTCCCAGGGGAAAGACCCCAGAGATGGTGCTTGATGCCATGCAGCGGGGAGAGGGTGAGACGGCATGCGACATGCCTAGGGCATCCCTGGGGAGCAGGGATGGAGCCCCACAGAGCATGAGGGAAAGGAGGGAGGGACATCACCTCTGCAGGTCCTGCCGTCCTCCTCCAGCAGGTAGCCGCGGGGACAGGCACACAGGAAGCTGCCCTCCATGTTTTTGCAGAGGAAAGGGCATGGTGTGGGGGCCTGGCTGCACTCGTCCACATCTAGAGCAGATGGCAATAAAACTTTATTAACACAACAAACCAAGGGCCAGATTCCACCCTTGGGCTGGCATTTGCCAACCCCTGGCTTAGATGAATACCTGCTGTAGAAGGTAACTGAAAATCTTAGGATGCACAAAACAACAGGGGGAGAGTGGCCCAAATAAGGTCAGGGTAACAGGAAGGAGTAGTGAATGTTTTCAGTGTTGTGATCTAGAGGGTCTCTATTGCTTCTGGTCTTGGTTTGCTCACAAAAGTGTAGGCCGGATGCTGTGTGGAGGGGCCAGGCTGGGTCCGGGGGTGTGGGCCAGGGGACTCACCCAGGCAGGCCGTGGCAGTGGTGTCTGGCATGTACCCATCCTGGCAGTGGCAGCGGAAGGAGCCGAGGCTGTTGATGCACTCACCATGGGGACACAGGTGAGAGAGCACGTGGCACTCGTCCACATCTGAGGACAGTTAGGGCGCAGCTGGGGCTGGCCACCTCGGGTCATTGGGACACACCTCCTCCCTTTTGCCCACCAGCCCTCTCCCTGGAGGCTAGGGCAGCCTCTACCTCCCAGGTGGGGCTGGGACTCCACCTCCTGCTGTTGCTGGCACCTCCACCAGTAGGACACACTAATGAAGCCCCTTCCACTGGTCACTGAAGCACCCAGAGGCACTCACCCAGCCCACACATGGACGCACAGACAGTGACACACAGCACTGCACACTAGTCACACATGCAGACACTCTTGTAGAGTCATGAGGACACACGCTGGGGCTCCTCTGCCCCCGGACGCACTCTCCCAAAGGCACCTCCTCCTCAGCCCCCAATGTCACTGCTGCTTACTTGGGGTGACCTGTCATCGTCACTGACATGCTCAGTGAGACTCGCTCATGCACAGACACATTCACACACACATACTGACTCACAGACACTTGCTGGGACCCAGAACACGACTGGCTCACTCCTTCCCCCCTACCTTCTGTCTGTACTGCTCACCCAGCTCAGGCACAGAGAACACGGCTCACTAACCAGCTTGCACACAAGAATGCACACCAGCTCATACACTTTCACATGCTCATTAACAAGCCCACACACGTAGGAACAAAACACACACAGCTTCACACACCTGTCATACAAATTCATGCACACACAGAGAGCCAAGAATGGGTTCTGGCTCACACCCACCTGCCGACACACACACACGTACACACACTGGCTCACTCACTGCAGCACCTGCGTGACCACGAACCAACTCCCACCCACCTCGGCCCTCGGCGGTATAGCCCGGGCCATGAGGGCACAGCTTCCTGTGGGCAGAGGTACCAGGCAGGGGACAGAGTTCGCAGCGGGGCCCCCAGCCACGGCCACCCCCGCAACAGCACTCAACCCTGGTGACTGCCTCGCCACTGCTCGATGGGGCCAGGCACACGGCCTGCAGCACCTCGGAGAAGCAGGGCCCCCGCCGGACGTCTGCAGAGAGCGAGAGTGGGGATGATGAGTGGGAGGACCGTGCCACCAGAGTCCCCCCTCCCCATGGTGTCTGGGGGTGCCGAGGCTGCACAGGGTGCCATCTTCCCAGCTGTTGTCCCCTAGCACTGTTAAACACCCTCTCTGGGCTGGGACTGAGGCCACGGCTATGGCAGAAGCTATAGATCTGAAGGACAGAGAGCCACCCCGGGCTGCAGATGCCGGGCCGCTCTCTGATGGTCAAGGGCAGCATCTCTGGCCGCAGAGAGATCAGCGAGTCAAGGGGCAGCGTGGAGGCCAGGTAACACTGGGGCGACAGCAAGAGGTGGTGGCATCCTGGACAGATGGTGGGGACAGAGCAGAAGGGTGATATCCAGAGACATGTGGGAAGGGGAGAGCACAAGCTGGAGACTAGACGTCAAGTGACGGAGAGGAGGCCACTGGTTACTCCAGGGGGCTGGCTTAGGAGTAGGTGCTGGGGCATCACTGAGGCGGGGCTCGGGGGCAGAGAGGCTAGGCTTGTTTGGGGGTGAGCTGTGTCTGGGGGGTGTTGGGGGTGGGGGTTCTGAGGCAGCTGGACACACGTCTGGTCTGGGGCTGGGGGTGGAGACGGTGGGGGGTGGGGAGAGTGAAGACAGAGGATAGAGCGGCAGGGACTGTGCGGGGGAAAGGGATGGACAAGTTGCCAGGATCAGGTTTAGCCCCAGGAAGTGGTGACCCTGGGGAGGGCCGGTCACTGGGCGCGATGGTGGGGCGGTGGGGAGATGACCTGCTGTTCCAAGGTGTTTGGCTGAAAGGACGAAGGGAAGTGTGGTGGTGTCCGGTGACACGTGTGTCCAGATCAGCGAAGCAACCCCGTGTGCCCCCTCAGGGTCCCAGACCCTGTCGCGCCTCGGAAGCCCCCGGCAGCAGGAGCGACAGGCATTGGGTGGCTGCGTTCCCCTGTGCCTGGCCACACTCACCATGGCACTCGGTGAGGGCGGGGCTGGGCTGGAAGCCCTCGTCACAGTCGCACTGGAAGCTGCCCGCAGTGTTGACGCAGCGGCCGTTGGCACAGAGTCTGGGCTGGGCATGGCATTCGTCCTCGTCTGAGATGAGAGAAGTGAGGCAGGCCGACGGGGAGGGCCCCTGAGCCCGCCTCCCCCACTTGTAATGTCTGCCCGCCTGCCTGCATCTTCCTGCTCTGACTTGTCTCTGTGATGCTCCCTGCACCCCCAAAGCACCCTCGTACCTATGCAGCCCTCCTCAGGGCCAAGCTGGGGCCGCGTGCCCGGTGGGCAGACGCAAGTGAAGGTCCCAATGAGGTTCTTGCACAGCATGCCCCGGGCGTGGCAGTCCTGCTGGCCGTCTGCACACTCATCCACATCTGCGGAATACCAGGGATGGGTGGTGGCCAAGGTCAGCGGCCCCGTGGCCTGGCCTGAGGCTGGCCTGGATCCCAAGCCCTGGGTGGCCTCGGTGGGGGGGCCAGAACAAGGTCCCTGCAGCCCTGTCAGGCTCCCGTCCCCCTCTGCCCCGCTCGGGCCTCCCTGGCTACTTCACGGTCTGTGAATCTGTCTGGCCTCCACCACAGTCACTGGACATTGACTCTGAAATAGCCCTAGAGGGGCCATATCCGGCCCAGGGCTTCTTACCCTTGAAACTATGGACATTTGGGACCAGAAAATTGCTTGTGGTGGGCGGCTGTTCTGTGCATCGTAGGGTACTGAGCAGCCTCCCAGGCTCCCCACTGCCAGTAGCACTCCCACCTCTAACTGAGACAATAAAAAGTGTCTCCAGACATTGCCCCATGTCCCCTGTGGGGCTCAATCTTTGTCCCCACCACCTTGTCCCACGCACAGCATGTCCAGCTGCCAGTGGAGAGACCTCCAGAGTCACATCCACAGTGCTGTTGGCCTCAGGACCCAAGGTGATAGCACCCGATGTTCGTAACAACAGAAACAGAGCCGCCACTCACAAAAGCGCCGCCACCATGCACTCACTCGCCTCACTGTCCCCTCACTGTGCCACTCACTGTTCACTCCACCCTTGGAGGCAA
Source organism: Lyroderma lyra (assembly GCA_004026885.1). NCBI lineage: Eukaryota > Metazoa > Chordata > Mammalia > Chiroptera > Megadermatidae > Lyroderma > Lyroderma lyra. The sequence continues at coordinate 41,031 of PVJL010005859.1, forward strand.
TGGCCTTTATTCCTCCCTCTTTCCTCAGGGCCGAGGCACGGGGAGCCCTGGAGGCCCTGCCCACCTGCCTGGGCGGGTCCTACCTTGGCACATGGCCCCGTCCTCGCGCAAGGTGTAGCCAGCTGGGCAGGCGCACACATAGGAGCCTTCAGTGTTGTGGCAGCGGAAGGCACAGAGCAGGGGGTTGAGGGAGCACTCGTCGATGTCTAGGGAGGCCGGAGGGGGCGCCGGTGAGTGGGGTCTGCCTGCGGGACCCCTGCTCCCTCCACTCCCCATCCCACAGCCCAGGTCCTGCACCGGCGGGATCATACCGTCACAGGTCATCATGGGACCGGGCTCAAAGCCGTTAGCGCAGGCGCATTCGAAGCCTCCGATGATGTTGGTGCAGGTGCCTTTCCCACAGGGGTGCCCAACGGAGCACTCGTCTGTGTCTGCGGCGGGGTGCAGGGTGGTCAGTGCCTGTATAGAGAGCCCCTCTTCCTCCACAGTATCCTGTCTGCCTGCCCACTGACTGCCACAGCCGGACAGGGCCGGACGGGGCCGGATTTGGCGAGGCTCCAGGCTGGACACAGCGCAGCATACCGTGTGTATTCAATGAATGAATGAGTGAGTGACTGAGTGAATGAATGAGCAAAGGAGTGAGTGAGTGATGAAACGAGTGACTGAATGAATAAATAAGTGAATGAGTGAGCAAGTGAATGAATAATTAAATGGATGTATGAGTGCATGAATAAGTGAACAAATGGATGAATAAAGGAGTGTGTGAATGTGTGCATTAATAAATGAGCAAGTGACTGACTTGGTGAATGAGTGAATGAGTGAGTAAGTGAATAAGTGAATGAGCAAGTGAGTGAGTGAGTGAGTAATGGAGGGAAGGAAGCATGAGCGGGGACAGGGACAGCGGCTGAGGGGTAGGCCCCGCCTTGGGTAGCGTCTGCCCTGCTCCGCGTGCTCCTTCCTTTCCTGGGATGCGGGCTGGTCACTCACCCACACAGCTGACGCCTGTGAAGTCCAACTGGTAGCCGAAGGGACACTCGCAGCGAAAGGAGCCATCGGTGTTGACGCAATGGCCATTGGCACAGACGCCAGGGTTTTCCGCACACTCGTTCACATCTGCGGGTGGCCAGGGTTGCAGGCACAGCGTCTGTCATGTCCCGGCCACACCGAGGGTCTCTTCCTTCCCTCCAGGCTGGTGGGGTCCAGGGCCACCCATGGGCCAAGGGGCAGCTTGAGGTTTGGGAACGCAGGCAGAGCCCAGACGGGGCTGAGTGGGAAAGGAGGAGGGTAGCCTGGAGGGGCTCTTAGCACGTGGGCGAGGGACTCACCTTCCCGAGTCTCGTCTGGGCCTGGGACTGCCCCATGGCCAAAGGGGCAGAGCTCCTGGAAGGCAGCTGGACAGAGACGGGGAGGGGGACAAGGGTCAGGGGCCAGGTGCAGCCCTCAGGACCCCTGAGTGGATACAGGGAAGGCTAAAGGAAGAATGGAAAGAACAGATGGGGGGCAGGCAAGCAGAATTGGGGAGAATGGCCAGGGGCAAGCACTCACCACTGCCCTCCTGAGGACACAGCTCACAGGGGTCATTCCAGCCCTCGCCAGGCCGCTGGCTGCAACAGCACCGGCTCTTGGTGGTATTAAAAGCTTTGGGCACCGAGCACCTTCCGGCCTCAAAATGGGTGAAGCAGAAACTCTGCCGTGTGTCTGTGGGTGATTCCCCGGGGAATCGCTGGAGGGGCCATCGCAGGCACACCTGCCCTGCCGGCCTCCTCTAACCCAATCCCTGCAAACGGGTGGGCCTGCCTCTACCAGTGGCCAATCAGAACACTCCAGGCCCCTGACGATGGTGATTGGTTCAGAGATGGACATATGCCCCACACTGGCCCCAAAAGGGGCAGCCCTGGGGCTTTTGCTGGACCCCTCGGTGTTCAGCAATACCCCACTTTCACTGCTGTGGGGGTGCCCAGGGATAGGAAGAGCTGTCAGACTCAGCTGTTATTCCTGATCAGAAGCTCCTTCTTAGAGAGGCAAAGCGACTGATTCCAGGGAGCTAGAGGACCTCAGACTTCAGACCCAAATCCTCGTCGCTGACCCCAGTCTTCAGCCTTAGACTCCCACCAGCCTGAGAAATCCTCACGGACAGGTTGGGGTTTGGGCCAAACCTGGCCCCAGAGAAACAAATGTTGGCTGAACTGTCTTGCCCTCCCCCTTGTCACTCCCAACCTGGGAGAAAAGAGGCTGACTCAGATAGAATGAGGATAGCCCACACTGGACAAGGCTAGTCCACCTGAGATGAAGCCAGCCCAGGTAGGGCAGCTGCAGCCTGTACGTGATAGCCCAAGCCCAAGGGGCCAGGCTCGCCAGACTGGACCAGGTTAGCCCTCCATAGAAATGACCTGTCTGGACAAGAGGCTGCTTGGACTAGGACAATCCCACCAATGCAGAGAAGCCCCTCTGCCAGGCAAGCTCAGGAGATCCACAGAAGAAACTGCAGCCCCCTTTCCAGGGTGATCTGACTCTTCCCCACCCCACCTCCCACCTCTTCCAGAAGCCCTGTGTGCTCCCTGGCCCCAGACTCACCAAAGCAACGGCGCCCACTGTCAGAGAGGACAAAGCCAGGTGGGCAGAGGCACTGGAAGCTCCCAGGGCTGTTGGTACAGGTGCCAAAGAGACAGAGGTTGGGCTCTTCTGAGCACTCGTCGATGTCTAGAGGGGCAGGGACACGAACAGGGTGGGGTGCAAGCAGGACCTTTGTCAGAGCAGGGCAGCTTCAGCTGTCAGGAAGGGCAGACAGTGTGGGGACTGACCCGGCACAGTGGCCTCAGGGCTCAGTATGGGCCAGAGCAACAGGTGGGCTGTGTATGTGGGTCTTTCCTAGAAGGTGTCTTCAGGTTAGGAGTCATGGTCAGGGAAAGTTCATCTTTAAAGACAAAATTTGTATAAAGCTAACTGAGACTAGATAAATTTAACCTGATTGTTAGTTCACATTGTATTAGGCTAGCCCAGATGAAATAGACCAGAGGTAGTCAGGCCAGACTTTTCCAGCTTAGCCCACAGTATGCAGTCACCCAGATGGGGGTGGTGGTGGGAATTATACCAGTGGAATTCAGGTCAGACTGGGCCTTGCCCACTGTGCATTGAGTAGGTTCTACATTTGGGTAACCTTAGTTTACGCTACCAGATATACTGATGTATCCTTTTCAATGGGACAAAACAATGGTACTGTCCCATTTGAAATGTATGTCTGGTCAGCCTATCTTAGGTGAATGAGACCCTATGCCCACGGCCATTTTATAGGATTCACAAGGAAGCCTGTTGAACCCCAGAGAGAGAGAGAGAGAGAGAGAGAGAGAGAGAGAGAGAGAGAGAGAGAGAGAGCCCTCAGCCCAGAGTCCCAAAACAATCCTAATAGTTCAATTTATGTGGCATTCATAATAATGTATGGAGCTGTATTGGGCACTGTGCTAAGTGTGTCTCTACCCTCACCACAATCCCAGCTGGCATGACCATGTTGTAGATGGGAAAGAGGCCCAGAGATGCCTCCCTGGCCCAAGATCTGGAAAGTGGAGCAGACACTCACCGATACAGTGGTCAATCTGCACCTGGAAGCCGGGGGGACAGATGCAGCGGAAGGAGCCCTCTAGGTTCTGGCAAGTGCCTGGCAGGCAGGTTACTGCAAGGCTGAGACACTCGTTGGTGTCTGTGGAGAGGAGGAGGGGTCCCAGAACCAGCTGGTGGTAGGGGCCTTGCCTGGTACCAGGACCAGCACCTACAGTTAGTGCATGATGGGTCCCCAGGAAAAACTTTCTCTGTGGCAGTCCTGGAGCCCAGGGAAGGTCTGAGACTCAGAAAAACAGGGACAGGTGGGATGGATATTCTAAGTCCTGGTGGGGGTTATGGGTTGAGCCAGGCATGTTCCAGGGGAAGAGAGATCAAGGTTCCTAATCTCAAGCCATCCGCAGACCTCTTTCATGGTTTCCAATAGCATCCACTTAGCACCTCTACTATTCCGTATTTTGGTAAACTTAGATTTTTCAAAACAGCCTCACCCTCAACCACAAAACCTGTGAAAACATGGGTATGACGTGCTGGTTTTATTTCTTCTTTTTATACCTTGAAATAAATGCATGATTATGAAATAGAACCACGATCAGGCAGAAGTACCAACTGCATGTAAACTTTGAGCAGGGGCTGGCTAAGATGGCTCCCAGCACCACACAAGACTTACCCATACAGTTCTTCCCGTCGGCCGTGAGCTCAAAGCCATCTTGGCAGAGGCAGCGAAAGGAGCCAGCTGTGTTGAGGCACTGGCCAAATCGGCACACCTGCCCTGACAGGGTGGTGCACTCATTCACATCTGCAGAGGGGAGATGGGCAGATGGGATCACCCATAGCATTGAGCCTCCCTTGCACTTCCACCCATAAGGAAATTGATAACAATGACTTCAATTTATGGAGCACTCATGTGCCAGGCTCTGTATATTAGCCTTCCAACTATTCTAGGAGGCAGATACCAGTATTTTCTAATATGAGCATGTTTTAATGCTATAAATTTGCCTCTGGGTGCTTCCTTGGATGCATCCACATATTTAGTTGTTGTATTTTCAACTTTATTTAATTCAAAATATTTTCTAATTTCCTTTATTATTTCTTCTTTGACCTATGGATTCTTTGGAAGTACATTATTTAATTTCCAAATATCTGGGGATTTTTCTGAATATCTTTCTGTGATTGATTTCTGGTTTAATTTCCTTACATTCTGAGCACTGATTTTGTAGGACTTCAGTTCTTTTAAATTTGCTAAGGTTTGTTTTATGGCCCAGACTATGGTCTTTCCTGGTGAATGTCCACGTACACTTGAGAAGAATGTTTTCTGGAATGTTTTAAAAATATGTCTATGTGGTTAACAGCATTGCACAGGTCTTCGATATCCTTATTGATTTTGTATTTGTTCCCTCTGTTACTGAGGGAGGAATGTTTAAGTTTCCAACTATAATGTGGATTTGCCTATTTTTTTCAATTGTCAATTTTTACTTCATTTATTTTGAAGCTCTAGTGTTATATTCATGTGCATTTATAATTGTGATGTCTTCTCAGATAAGTGACCTCTTAATCAATATATAATGTCTCTCTTTATCTCTGATATTATTCCCTGTTCAGAAGTCTGTTTGGTCTGATGTTAATACAGGTAGGTACTAACATTAATCTCCATTTTACAGAGGGAGAAACTAAAGCAGAGAGGTAAATGACTTGTCTATGGTCACACCGCTGGCAGGTGGCAAAGCTGGGGTTTGAACTTAGGTCATCTGACCTTGGAATCCATACTTTTAACCACTGCACTAAAATGTCAGCATCACAGCACCCAGATTTTGCTTCACTTTCCACCTTCCTCTCTACAGTATCCTTCTGTCTCCCATCAACCTGAGTATAAGCTCTAGCGAGGAACCCCTGGCATTGGACAACTAAATGGGTATGGGGAACTTTGTGGTTGACTCATTTTCAATTTCCTAGAGTTGTGTTTCTGAAGGGATTCCTGGGCCAAGAGCCTTTATTTCAGAGGGGTATCCTCAAGCCACAGACCCACTTTTCAGTGGGGTACACTGAGGGCTGCTTGTCAGCCAGCACGGCTCACCCATGCAATCTCCACTGTGTGTCATCACAAAGCCGGGAAAGCAGAGACAGTTGTAGGAGCCGACGATGTTCTTACAGGTCCCATTTCCACATGGCTGCCGGTCACACTCATCGATGTCTGTGAGAGCAAAGCCCCTGATACCCGCCCAGCTCACCCAGGGTAATGAGCAGCTCAGGGAGTGAGGGGCTGGGGAGTACCCCTGGTACTATTTATTGCTCTCATTTTATTGAAGGGAAAACTGAGGCACAGGGAGGTAAGTCATCTTCCCAATGTCTTAAGTGCCAGGACAGATGGAAGCACCATCTCCACCTCAGAGGAGGCATAGATCCATGGCCACTTGGTCTGCAAAAAGGGGCAGGAGGGGACTCTCACCCATGCACAGGGTCTGGTCCACCGAGGCTCGGAAGCCACGGTGACACAGGCATGCATAGCTGCCCTCTGTGTCCACGCAGTCACCATGGCTGCAGACATTTGGTATCTCCTGACACTCATTCCGTCCTGGAAAAGAACAGGCAGTGTGGTGTCCCCAGGACCCTCATCCCAGTGTTCCCTAACCCTCTGCATGCTGCGATGGTAAAGCCGGAAGCTGCTTGCAAGCCCCCCATTCAAGCTGCTGCCAGCACCGTCACCTCCCAATTCACCCTTCAATGCTCCCCTCTGAACAGATGCTCTCAGTCCTCGGACCAACCCACCCCCCAGCCAAGGAGACAGGGTAGACAGAGCTGTGCCCTACCCAAGTCACAGTGGACAGAGCCTGGCTCTGTCCGCATCCCACTCCCCTACATCCCTACCTTGCACCTGCTAAGCTCGCCACTTACCCACGCAAGTCCCGCCTGGCAACAGCTTGTACCCTCGGGTGCACGTGCAGCGGTAGCTGCCGGGGATATTGATGCAGTCGGCACTCTGCTGGCAGGGGCTCTGCCCGGTGGCACATTCATCCGTGTCTGGGAAATACGGTGGGGGTCAAGGAGACACCTTCCCTGCCAGAATGAAATCCCAACCCCAGCCCCCAGTTTCGGAGCAGTTGGTCTCCCCAGAAGCAGCCAAAACCAGAGTGAGGGTGATTATGTGGGATGGAGGCCCTCAAAAGGCATTAGTTCCATTACATGGTGGGGAAACAGGTTCACAGACTAAAAGACTTGCCCAGACAGTAGGGGGTGGGGGTCCAGCCTCCCACCCAGGGCCAGGGAGGCCGGGGAGGCAGCACCTTCGCACACCAGCAGCACGCTGTTGTAGGTGAACCCTGTGGGGCACTCGCAGCGGAAGCTCCCAATCTGGTTGATGCAGACCCCGCTGGCACAGATGGCAGGGATCTCCCCACACTCGTCAATGTCTGCGGAGGGCGCCAGCATCAGGGGCAGCCCCGGGAAAGCCTGGGGACCCTGAGCTAAGGAACCTGCAGTCTGGGAGAAGACGCAGCCACACACCAGCACACGCTCGAAAAATGCTGCCGTAGCCAAATATGTCTGCTCACACCAGCAATGTATCAGGACGTGGGAGGAGAGACTACAGCAGGGGAGTCTTTCTGAACTGAAAACACATTTCCTGTGGCCCAGCAAGCCTGCTTTGAGGGGTGTGCTGGAGTAAAACAGCCCGGTGTGTCAGAAGGAAGCTGCATAGGGAGGCCATGGGACAAGGTTTAGCAGAAAACTGGAAATGTCAACAGATGTATGAATTATACAATGTGGTCCCTCCACACGATGGAATGTCATTCAGCCTTAAAAAGGAAGCGCTGACACTCGTTACAACAGGGATGGACCTTGAACACATCATGCTCATTGAGAGAAGCCAGACACCAAAGGCCACAGGTTTCATGATTCTATGTATATGAAATGTCTAGAAGAGGCACATCCAGAGATAGAAAAGAAGAATAGTGGTTGTCAGGGGCTGGAGGAGGACAGATTGGAGAGTGGCTGCTCAGGGCGATGGGGTATCTTTCTGCATGACAAAAATGTTCTAAACTTAGATGGAGGTGATGATTGCACAACTCTGAGTACAGTTGACCCTTCAACAACACAGGTTTGAACTGCATAGGTTGTCATACAAGGGTTTTTACACCGATAAATACTGTAAATGTATTTTCTCTTATGATTTTCTTGGTAACATTTTTTCTTTAGCTTACTGTATTGTAAGAGTGCAGTATTAGTACATCCAACATGAAACAAATGTGTTACTCAGCTGCTGGTTATCGGTAAGGCTTCCAGTCCACAGTAGGTTATTAGTAATTTAAATTTTGGGGAGTCAAAAGTTATACAAGACTTTTCGAGTGCATGGGGTCAGCACCCCTAACCCTCATGGTGTTCAAGGGTCTACTATATGCAAACCCCCCATTGAATTGTGCACTTTAAATGGTGAAGTGTATAGTATATGAGTTATATCTCAATAAAGCTGCTCTATGTTAAAAAAAAAAAAAAGAATGTGGCAACACCTAACTGTCCATCCAACAGGGCTTGTGACCGGAGATGTGTTTACACATGGAATATACTAGAAAATAGGGCCAAGGGCAAGGCAGAAGTACATATAGTAACCTGGTTGGTTCTTCACAACTTATTTCTGAGTGCAAAAAGTAAGTTACAGGCCAATATGTAGGGAATCATAGAATTTCTGTCAAACTCTCCCTAAAACAAAGCCACCCATTTTCAACAGGAAACCTATGTGTATTTAAGTACACAAAGAAAGAACTAGAAATACTCCAGGCATAAAACATGGGGACATTAAGGCAGTGTGAAAGGGACTTAGATTTGAGGTGACTGCCACGTTCCAATTGTTCAAAATAAGGAAAATACATCCATGGAGTGAAAACAACTGGAAAAGGATTCATCGATTAAACACCATACAGCTGAAATTTGGCATTTAGGTATTAAATTGTACAAAGCTTCATTGAACTTAAAAAGGAAGTGTTCTGACTGCAACACAGCTGCAACACAGATGAACCTCGGGGACATGAGGCCCAGTGAAATACGCCAGACACAAAAGGGCAAATACGTGGGGTTCCACTCACATGAGGCCCCTAGAGGAGCTGTCAGATTTATAGAGACAGGAAGTAGATGGTGGTGCCGGCAGGGCGGGGGTGGGGGGGAGTGTTTAATGGGGACAGAGTTTCAGTTTGAGAAGGTGAGAAAGTTCTAGAGATGGATGGGGGGGATAGTTGCACAACAGTGTGAGTGTGCGTAATTAATGCTACTGAACTGACTTTTAAGAATGGTTAAGATGGTAATTTTATGTTATGTGTTATTTTATCCAAATTTTTAAAAATGAACAATAATTTAATAAAAAATACTCTTATTATTATTTTTAAATAATGGGAAATGTTTGGGGGCAGGATTCCTGGCCTGGCTTGGGGGGCATGGGGTGGGAAGGGTGAAAGGGAAAGAACTGTGGGGGAGAGGAAGGGAGCGGTCAGGACTCCGGGGACAGAGGGATCTGGAGCTATGGGCTGGGGGGCAGTGGTCACTCACCGAGGGGCTTCCCAGTATGGATGTCAATGACGAAGCCGGGGACCTGGTTTCCACATAGGACCTGGTAGTCCGCTGAGCAAAAGGGAAGAGGGCAGGGGGTGCTAGGCTGTAGGCTTCCTGGGAGGACACCTCCTTTTCTTCCTCATCCCCTCCCCATCACCTCCTCTAGCCCTGTAGCCCAGCCCTCATTTTGCCTCCAGTAACTAATCCTTCTCCCTTCCCCCAATTTGACCAGCACCGAGAGGGTTAAACCATCCACCTGTGCACTATGATCTTCTATCACACAGATATGATCCTCCTCATCTCTTCCCTGCCTTAGTGCCACCAACCATGCCCCAATGCCCTCATCATAAAGCGAAGACTTTTCAGTTTGGACCTCCTGGCCTCACCCTTCCTCCAACAGTTGACTCCTGCCCTCCTGTTACACTGATGTCATTACACGTCCAGATATGTCCTACTCCATCAGGCCACCACAGCTTTGCACATGCTGTTCCCTCTAGTATAGCCCACTTCAACTTGAAGACTCAGGGCAGCCCATAGGGAAGCAAGAGTCCCTTGGGCTCCCCCTGACCTGTCACTCTGCTCGCAGACAGTGATGGCACAACCCATGGGTAAAAATACCTCTAGGGCAATTCACTCTCTAATTATATCCCACTGCTGACACCAAGATGCTGCCTGCCCAACCCTGATTTTCAGGAAAGGTGGGTGACCCTGGACCCACCTGATGGACATAGGCAGATATGCAGGCAGTGCCACTTGCCACCTTTCCCTGGGTCCCTGCCCTGGTCCTTGCTCTTCTGCCTGTGTCATGTTGAGAATAAACCAATCTCAGCTGCCCATTTGCTGATGTGAACTTCTGCCTCGTGTTATTATACTTGCACCTCAGATTCAGATGTGCAAGGTCCAGCTGGGTACCTAAGTCCCAGCATGCAACCTGTGGGTGACATCTCGTGATCCGAATTGGCTGTTTCTAGCTTCCTTCCAGGCTGCACAGCATGGGTATATCTTATTCATGATCTGTAGAACCCAGAACAGGCCTGGAAGTACCCAGGAATGCCCAGTAATGACTCCTCCTCATCGCACTCCACTGGGTTGAACAAGGACCCCCTACTCCAAGCTCATGTCCACTCACAACCTCTAAATGGGAACTTCCTTGGAAATAGGGTCTTTACAGATGTAATCAAGTTAAGATGAAGTCATCCTCGATTGGGGAGGGTACTAAATGCAATGACTGGTGTCCTTTTAAAAAAAGGAGAGATGTAGAGACTCAGGGGGAAGCCATGGGAGATAAGGCAGAGATCAGTGTGAGGCAGCTACAAGTCAAGGTAACACAGAGACACCTAGAGCCACCAAATGGTGGAAGAAGTAAGGAAGAACCTTTTCTGAGCCTCTGGAAGGAGGGTGGCCCCGCCAACCATTTGATGATTTCTGGCCTCTGGCCTCCAGAACTGTGAAAGAATACGTTTCTGGGTTTTTTAAGCCCTGTGGTGATAATTTATTACCTCAGCCTTAAGAAACAAATTGTCCCATTCCGTTTGGGCTGCTATAATGCAATGCCATAGATTGGTGCTTAAATAACATTGACTTCCTGTAATTCTGGAGGCTAAGAAGTCCAAGATCAAGGCACCAGCACATTCAGTGACTAGTGAGGGCTCTGTTCCTGGTTTGCAGATGGCTACCTTCTTGTTGTGTCCTCACATGACAGAGAAAATCTCTCATGTCTCTTCTTTTATGAGGACTAATGTCAGTCATGAAGGCCTCACTCATATGACCTAATTACCTCCCAAAGGCCCGACGCCCTTATACCATCATGGGTTAGGGCTTCAACATATGAATTTTGGGGGAATGCAAAAATCCAGTCCATAATATTAATAAAACTGTAACCCTCTAGTTGCCCCTTCTAATCACTGCTCCATTCCTGGCTGCTAGATTATTCTAATAGGTCTCGTCTCAGCTGTCAAAATGATCTACTGCTCAGTCCTGCCTCTAGGCCTTTGCTCATGCTGTTCCCTGCCCGGAAAAGCCTTCATCCTGACCAACATTTCCAGCAATTCTCCCCAGAGCTTCCCCTGGTTGCTCTAACTAGTCATACTTTATGACCTGGCCCCAAATACCCACTGACTCTCTCCAAAAAGTCTATGAGTTTTCAAGTTCCATTACCACAACGAAAGGCTCACCAATCCATCCTGAATTCCCCAAATCTGTGACATGGAGGGAAGGATGCCTCACTCACACTAGAAGTATTGATTTCCATACACTGGGATATAACTTAAATTCTTTAGCTCTCATAAGAACAACGTAGACTAATCGGGAGCCTGAAATGGGGTGTGTCTCCTCAAACACTGCACTGAAAGTGCCAAGCTTGAAAGAAGGGTCGGGGAAGGGCACTCACAACTGGCAGGGATGGGGCAAGCCTGGCAGGGTCTATTCCAAGCCTGGCCGATGTTGTAGGAGCAGCAGCACAGCTTCCGGGTCATGTTAAAAGCCAGCTCATTCCGACATGTGCCATTATAATGCCGGAAGCAGAGGCTCTTCCTCATGTCTGCAGTTTTGTTGGGGAGAAGAATGTTAGTAAGAGACATCCAAGACAGTGCCAGACAGAGCCAGACAGATAGGAACTCACTCATGAATCCACCTGAAAATCACTGGCTTGATAATCACTACCTTAGCACAGTTAAGGGTGCCAGTCACTTTTTAGCCTTTGTTGGGCAGGGCACAACTTGGACAACCATACATGACAGCCCTGAGCCCCTGAGCCCCTGAAGCCTTGTTCACTGTGCATACCAGCATCTCAAATACATGCACCCTCCCTCTCTCTCCACCCCCAAACACGTCTCTCCACACTCTTCCAAGGCTTAGAGACTCCCAGAAGTTTCTCCCACACCCGAGTGCTGCTTCCACAACAGCCAGTCTCCTGTCATCATCCTCATACCCATGCAGTTGTTGCCGCCATTGACTTGCAGGTACTCCGCAGGGCAGACACACGTGTAGTTCCCCAGGGTATTGTAGCAGGTACCAGGGCCACAGATGCCCGAGTGTGTGGAGCATTCGTCAATGTCTGCAGGGGAGGGAGGGGCAACATCCAGGAACTGTCTGGGTAATCTCCCACCCAGGTCTGGTGGAGCCACTTTACTATGGGCTTGAGTTTGATGTCAAGATTAGCTTAAAATGCAGACATTTTAGTGATGTGGTAAGATAAGATATGGTGTTAAGTGAAAAAAGAAAAAGTTTACTATGATCCTACTTCTATTGAGAAAAACTATGACCTGAGCCCATGAGTTAATTATATTGTCACCAAGAGTGGGGAACCATGTGCTTCTTAATGTGATGTGATAGGAAACAAGAGACTCGTGAATATTCTTGTGTCAAAAAATAAAATAAAATAAATGTAATGCACTTGAATCATCCCAAAACTATCACTCCCACCCCCCAGTCCATGGCAAAACTGTCTTCCACAAAACTGGTCCCTGGTGCCAAAAAGGTTGGGGACCCCGCTGCTCTATAGTGTAGGGGAGTGGAAGGGATGAGATATTTTTCAAGCATTTGGATTCAGATTCTGGATTGACAGCTCCCACTTCCATGTACAGAGAACATTGGTCTTTTTATCTTAAATCTCTCCCTTCCTTCACTATTTCTTTGAGTTTCTAAACAGTGCTGCTCAGAGCAAAAGATATGCTGTCATTGTGATGCTGGTGTCTGCCTGGGAGTAAGTGCTCTGCTAATAGTGTTGAAAGAAAAAGAATGCATGGATGGATAGGTAGATGGATGAATGAATGAATGAATGAATGAATGAATGAATGAATTTGGTACACTGCATTAAAGAGTTCAGGCTCTAGGATCAGAATGGCTGAGCTCAAAGCCAGTTTCCATCACTTCTTAGCCTGTGCCTCTCAACAAGTCACTTAACCTCCTTGAGCCTTGGCTGCTACACCTGAAAAATGGGATCATAATAAGAATGTCTTCCTCAGGGGGTTGTTGGAATGAATGACAAATGTGGATGCTCATGACCGTGGTGACACATAGTCAGGGGTACCACAGTTAACTAACTGTAGGTCATCACTACGATACTCAAATGAGAACAATAAGAAGACAAGTGATACTTGAAGGAAATGTGGGCCTGTTGCTTCCGTCTTTCCCTTCCCATTTTGAGCTCTGGGCCTTGGTCAGCTTTTGCCCAGAGGAGGAAGGGCATGACAGCTATAGTAAAGCCAGGTAATTTCTGAGTGGGAAGGAGGTCAATGGTCAGGTGACTGGGAGTAGAAGGCAGCAAAGCAGAGTGTGGACTGAGGCATTCCACTGAAGCCTTCCCCACCCTTCCAATGGGCCTCAGGCAGTAAGGTGGGTGAGAAGGCTCTTAGGGGCATTTCAGACCCCGGTACCTGCGGAGGAGGAGGTGAGTCTGGGCAGGAAGGCAGGGTAGGCAGGAAGGGTCCAGGCTCACCCTCACAGATGCGTGTGTCCTCATGGAGGTGGTAACCAGGTGGGCACTCACACTGAAAGCTGCCAAAGGTGTTGACACAGTCGCCCCCCTGGCACAGCCCTGGCAGCTCCTGGCACTCATCAATGTCTGTCAGGAAGTGAGAAGGCTGTGCTTGGAAACTACACCCAAGCAGAGGACTCAGGGGACACCCATGTCCCGCCCTGAGCTCTCCAGAGCCCTGGAGGAGCCAGTCCTGCTTCTTTAGGAATACCTGGAAGCTGCTAGAGGGTCCAGGCCAGGGCCTACCTTGAAGGCTGCACCAGACTCTCTTGGATCAATGTCTCCCTAAATCTTTCCTCTTTTCCTTCATCTGATAATCCATTCTTCCACCTATCCATCCACCCATCCATCACACTGTGTGGATATAAGGATGGTTGGATGCATGGATGGGTGGATAGATAAGTGAATGAGTAAATAAACAAGAGTGTGAATGGACAAGAAGATAGATGAGTGGGTGGGTATTTGGATGGATGATGGGCGGATGGATAAATGAATGGAAGGGTAGCTGGACAGGTGAACAGACAGATGGATGTATATAAAAAGCAGGGGTGAATGAATAAACACGTGGGTCAGTAGATGAAAAAACAGATGAGTAAATGGATGGGTAGGTGAGTAGATACATGAGTAGATGAATGAATGGATGAATGGGTGGATGAGTGGATAGATGGATAAAAGGATGGATGGACAGGACAGATGGATGGAGGAATGGGTGATGGGTAGATGGATGGATATGAGAATGGACATGGAAAGTAGATGGGTGAAGAGACAAAGGTGTCAATGGACAAAAAGATGAATGAGTGGGTGGATGGATGGGTGGGTGGGAGGTATGTAAGTGAGGAGATGGAAGCGTGATAGATGAGTGGATGAATAAATGTATAGATGAATATATGTAAATGTATGGATGGATAGATAGAAGGAAAGATGATGGATGCATGGGCAATGGATATATGAATGGGAGATGGATGGGGGATGGATAGAAGGAAAGATGGATGGATGGACAGACCAATAGGTAAAAGAAGAGATGGCTAAAAGAAAAGACAAAAAATTCATCACCAACAAAGCAGTTTGGTCTCACTGCCTGGCCTCTAGGTAGGAGGATCTGGGCCCCCCACTCTGCCGAAATTGCCCAACTCTGCCCTGTGGTGAGGCAGTGGTGACAGAAAGGTCAGTCAGAGGGTGTGTGATGGCTGGTCTGCCAAACTCACCTTCCAGAATGACGGTGATGGGGTTGGGGCGGAAACCCTCGCCACCTGGGCACAAAGTTCTGTACTCAGCTGCAAGGGAAACAGGCTCTTGTGAAGACAGCACACTTAGGCAAAGTCCAAGGGAAGCAGGGGAGGGGAGGACCCCTCAAAAAGGGCTCAAGGGTAGGTCCTACATCGTTTTACCACACCAACTACATCTTCTGCCTCCTCAGCCTTTTGGGAACAGGAGACATTGGACAATTCTGGGGATCCAGTGTGTGTGTGAACATGTGTTTACATTCAACATGTAAGCAGATGGACTGTGAGGTAGTACCTTGGGGTGGGGAGGGGGAATTCCTTCCGGTTCAAAACCTAGTGTGATCTCAAGTTTCTCCCATGAAAGAAAGACCCTGGGTCTCTCTCTCTCTCTCTCTCTCTCTCTCTCTCTCTCTCTCTCTCTCTCTCTCTCACACACACACACACACACACACCTGAATAGGTGGACAGGTGCCTTCCTGTTTCACACCTGAGGCCTTTGCATGTGCTGTTCCCCTGCAAAACATACCCTTCCTTCTACTCTGCCTAGAAAACTCCTATTCATCCTCCAAAATCTAATTCAAGCCTCCTGCCTTGGGAAGCCTTCCCTTACTCCTTTCCTCTCTAGGCTTTCTCCTGAGCCATCACTATGCCTCAAACAGACACTCAATCCCAGGATCATAGGTTTATGAGTGAGAAGCAGTATATAGCTGCTGTGACTTGTCCCTTTCTGGGTCCCCAGACTCCAGCAAAGGGCAAAGGAAGCCTCAATATTTGTTGACTGATTAAGTGAGTGAATATAGACACACAGAATGTGCAGGGAAGAATGGCAGAAAGACACCTTGGAGAGTGGCCTAGACAATGAACTTCTGAGGATACACTGTGTGATCCAGAGCAATCCCCACCCTCTCTGGTTCCCAGTGTCCCTCCCTCAGCAGAGCTAACCCCCTAAGCCCCAGAGAGGCCCAGACTGATGCTAGGTATCTGTGACACAGGCCATAGTGCTCGCCTGCTCCCCACCCCCCAGGACTCACTGGTATTGGCCGTTGGGCACAGCTCGCAGGGGTTGCCCCAGGCCCGGCCCAGCGAGCAACAGCAAGACGCTCGGGTGACGCCAACCCCGATCTCAGCACTGCAGGAAATGCCACCGTCCCCGCGGTCATGTGTGTCCAGGAAACAGTTTCCAACCCGGGTGTCTGAACAGGCAGAAGGGATGGTTAGCAAGTGGCAGAAGAGAAATGGTGCATGTGTGTTTGCACATCTGTGTGTGTGACTGAGTGTGTGCATGCGTATGCGCCTGTGAGTGTGTAACTGTGAGTGACTGTATGTGACCGTGTGTATAACCATGTATTCATGTGTAACTGCATGTCCCAGTGTGTGGCTGTGTAGCTGTGTATCCAACTCTGGGTTGAATAGCCGTGTGTCTGTGTTTGGATAACCGTGTGTACCTGTATAACTGTGCAACTATGTGTGCACGTGTGCCTCTATGCCTGTGTGCGTGTGTGTGTGTGGAATGGGTGTTTCTGAACAAGGAAAATCATACAGGGGCCAGGCAGGAAAGACATGTCTGTATGTCTGTGTGTGTGTGTGTGTCTACAGCAAAAGGTTATATCTCAGCAGGCAACAGGGACAATCACTCTGGATGGAAGCCACAAAGGTCCCATTTGTCAGGAGCAGGTAGATTTGAATGGTTGACAGGCCAGGGTGAGTAGGACGTAGTCTCACCCAGCTCACGGATCCCAGAACCCCAGCGGAGCTGAATGCATACTCACCCACACAGCCCACCCCGCTGGGGTTCAATTCAAAATCCTGGGGACAGTTGCAGAGGTAGCTGCCGGGGGTGTTGACGCACAGGCCATTGATGCAGTTCACCGGGTCTGCACACTCGTTGACGTCTGTGGGGTGGGGGCACCATTAGCAGGGAGCCCTCCCTCGGCCACATCCCTCCCACCTTCCTCCTGGCAATCCGAGTCCCTGGACATTGGGGGTAAGGCTGTGAGCCCTGTCCTCCCCTCGGAAGAAAGTCGAGGGGACAGCAGCCTTCAGGGGCTGCTCTGCCTTGTGACCAACATTTAGAACAAGTGATCAAACCAGCCGTTGGCAGACTACAACCCATGGGCCAAATCCAGCCTCCTGCTTGCTTGTGTGCATAAAGTTTTATTGGTACACAGCCACGCTCATTCAATTTCATAAGGCCTGTGTCAGCAGAGCAGAATCGCTGTGACAGAGACCATGTGGCCCAGAGCCCAAAATATTTTACTATCTGACCCTTTACTGAAAAATTTTGCTGAGCCCCATTTTAACCCCACGGTGGGGGGGGGGGACCATTTGGATGGCTGTAGGGGAGGGGACATGCCTTCATTCATCCATTTACTGCATTTGTTCAAGGGGTGACAGGTGACAAGGAGAGTTAATAGGAACAGGGATCAATCATCAGACAAGGCCTACCCCAGGAGAGCACATCCGAGAAGAGACCTGAGGGCACTGAGGAAGTGAGCCGTGCCCCCGCCCCGCGCCCACCCCTGCATTCCCAGACCCCACCCGCTGACTCTACCTGTGCAGTTGCTGCCACTGCGGTCCAGCTCGTAGCCCCCCTCACAGACGCAGCGGAACATTCCAGGCAGGTTCTCACAGCTCCCGAACACACAGAGGCTCCCCAGAACGCACTCATCCACATCTGTGGGGATCCCAAGTCAGGCCACGCCGCCTATGGGGACCCGCCTGCTCTGTCCCTCACCCCTGCTGCCCCCGGCCTCACCCTGGCAGGCACGGTGGTCCTCCGCGGGGTTGAAGCCCATCTCGCACTCACAGCGGTACCCGCCGGGGGCATTAAGGCACTGCCCGTTCTCACAGAGGTCCACGTCCTCCGCACACTCATCCCTATCTGAGGGGCCCCGAGGGGCAGAGGGCTGGGGGCCAGCTGACCAAGACCCACACAGGGCGAGCAGATGGGCTTGGGCACCGGAACCCTTCACTAAAAAATGTCACCTGAGGTTCTAATAGTACTGGGAACTCAGACTCTGACTTGGTGGACAGATGACCCCAAGTCAGGGCCAGGGAGTTCGCAGATAGGGAACTGGTCACTCCAGCCGAGGGGCAGACAGGGGACCTAGACATTCAAGATCCAGGGTGGAGAGTCACTGAGAAATAAGCAGGTGCTCTTGCTCCCCACATCTAGAAGGCTCCATGCACTCAGCGCCCAGAGAAAAGACTGTCCCCAGTGACCAGGCCTGGCCTGCAGCCCCGCCGGCCACAGGCACCCACAGAGCCATGAGTGGATCAGTGTAAGTCAGGAAACCAGCTAACCGCAGTGGCACCTTGGAACCCAGCCCCCATGGCTGTCCGTCTCAGGCCCCTCTGGCTCCCCCACCCCTCCCTGACCTCACCTTCGCAGAAGAAGCCGTCCCCGGCAAAGCCTGGGTGGCAGGCACAGCGGTAGGAGCCGGGGGCATTGAGGCAGTCGGCACTCAGGCTGCACCTGTGCTCCTGGAAGGTGCATTCGTCCAGATCTGCAGAAGATGGGGCCCAGAGCCTCCTCAGTGTGTGCATTGGGGGTGCGAGGAAGACAGACCCTCCAATCTTGGCCGTAACTGGCCCCCAAGGGCACCCCTGAACCCTGTCTCCCCACCCTACCTCCCATCTATCTCAGCTGCTCTGTGCTGACCTCCTGCCCCCAGGCACTTACCATGGCATTCGAAGCCATCCCCCACCCAGCCTGGCTGGCACGTGCAGCTGAAACTCCCAGGGACATTGAGGCAGGAAGCGTGGCTGTCACAGTTGTGTCCCCCAAGCTCACATTCATCCACATCTGAGAGGACAGGGACCCAGTCATAGGAAGAGCAGGACCAGGAGAGGGGAGGGGGACACAGCATCCCCACAAGGCCTGGGCTTCGTAGAAATAGAGTTTCAGGTGCAGGGTGGGGAGACTCAGTGTAGTAGTAGGAGAAAGAGCAAGGTTCTCCTTAGGGGAGGGGTGAGCCAGGTATGTCCCCACCACTCCAGGAGCTTGCACTTTCACTGGGAGCCCAAGAGGAAACCCCCCAAACCGAGCAGGCATGACTCCCAGCAGCACTCAAAAATGGTCTGAAATGGGAGTTCCCTGGTGGTGTAGTGGCTAAGGCTTCAGTGCTGTCAGTGCTGCAGCCTGGGTTCGATTCCCAGCCAGGGAACTACTCACATATTTAAAAGAAAAAAAAAAGGTCTGAAATGGCAGCATGACTTAAGGTAGACTCAAGGTAGTATGTTTTAACTGTCCTACTCCTAAAACTGGTATAATATACGTGAACTGTAATTTTTAAAAAGTAATTGTCCTAACATTTCTTTACACTGCCTCCCATTTTTACTTACATAAACGTATTTCAAAAGAGAATTTTATGTCAACACCAACAGTCTCTAAGAAGTCATGGATCTGATGCTCTGTTATGTAACATTTGATTCTGAAACACGTTAAAATAATTTTGTCTTTCTAACAGGTAGGCTTGTGACCTCCCAAAAGATATGTTCAAGTTAGGCTGACCAGATGTCCCATTTTAAAGGGGACAGAAAACGGTACTGTCTCATTTCAAACAGTACCTATGGTCAGACTAGTCTCACTGAGCTAAATTCAGGCTGACCATATGTACTGTTTGAAACCAGACAGTACCATGGTTTTCTGTCCCATTTAAAACAGGACATCTGGTCACCCTAGTTCAAGTCCTAACTTCTGCAATCAGGGAATGGGAGCTTATTTGGAAATAGGGTCTTTGTAGATGTATCCAAGTTAAGATGAGGTCATCCTGGATGACAGTGGGCCCTAATCCAATGACTGGTGTCCTTTATAAAGAGGGAAATGTGGAAACAGAAAGAGAGAATGCCATGTGACAACAGACACAGATTGGAGTGGCGCATTTACAAGACAAGAGACAGCAAGGACTCATGGCCACCACCAGAATCCAGGAGAGAAGCATGGAAAGACTCTCCCTCTGAGCCCCTAAGAAGGAACAACCCTGCTGACACCTTGATTTCAAACTTCTTTTAAAAAAAATAGATTTATTTATTATTATTATTATTATTATTATTATTATTATTATTTTAATATGGGTAGTTCCCTGGCTGGGAATCGAACCCAGGCCGCAGCGTTGAGAGCGCCAAAGCCTTAGCCATTACACCACCAGGGGACTCCGATTTCAGACTTCTGACCTCCAGAACTGTTATTCTGGGGAGAGAATAAATTTGGGTGGTTCTGAGCCACCAGGTTTGTGGTCATTGGTTATGGCAGCCTAGGAAGCTAAAGCACTAACTGTTGAAATGCTGACATAGTGGTCCCTCTACCCCTGAGTCATCAGGCTTGCACACTTTGGGAAGGCCACTGTGGCGACTCCAAGACTTGCCCACTGAGCTGTTAGGAAAGGGAAGCCCCAGGGGCACTCGACTGAGTCCTGTTTCTGCTTGAACATGAGCCTCACTGGTGGAAAACTGTAAGAATGAGATCTGGTGTGCTCTGCCTTGGGGGACGAGGCAGATCCCATGACCCCTGAGGTGGCCCCTCAGAGCCCTCCCCTTGTACCGCTGACAGCTCACCGGAGCAGCCCGAGGCCCCCTTCCTGACGACATAACCCAGCTGGCAGTGGCAGACAAAGGAACCCTTTGTGTTCTCACAGTCGCCGTGGAGGCAGATGTGGGGGTTCAGGTCGCACTCGTTCACGTCTGCAGCATGACAGGAGAGGAGGCATGTAAGTGGGGAGGGTGTGCACCACCACTGCTGAGCGAGCGCCCTGACACACGGGTCCCCTGTGTCGAGGTTCTCTTTGCCTGTCTCCAGGGTGGGAGCTCCCTCTGGTTCCACCACCAGGCAGCTGTGAGGATTCTGTCAGCGCTTCACGGCGCATATCCCGTGGGACACATTGGGCATGCATCCCAAAAGGATTTGGGCCAAATACATTTAGAGAACACCGAGTCACACAAAGCTAACCACCTTTGCTCCTGCAGACCTTTTCAGAGCCTTTATACCAGTGTGGATCTGCAAGAAAGGTATGACATACGCAGCATTCCCCAAATTTCTTTCATCCCCAAGGCCCTTTTAAGTGTTTCCTAAAGACTCCTGGGATCTGG
This sequence comes from Lyroderma lyra, assembly GCA_004026885.1. Taxonomy (NCBI): domain Eukaryota; kingdom Metazoa; phylum Chordata; class Mammalia; order Chiroptera; family Megadermatidae; genus Lyroderma; species Lyroderma lyra. Next base: position 61,905 of record PVJL010005859.1, read on the forward strand.
AACTCTTTAAGCTGCACTGGGCTGGGCATGTCTTCCTGGAAGCGAATTATATTTTTACTTCCTGGAAACTTCCGGCTTGGCCCTGAGCTCTGTCCTGATGGGGAACCCCGTGCACATCACTCCCCAGGCCTAGTGATGACCTGCGGGTGATTGTGACACAAACTGCCCAGGGTCCCCACACAGGGCTCAGAGAACACAGTTCTGAGCACCTTTGCATCTTGCTCACCATCCTTCACATCAAACCCCTTGGTCAGCAGCAATTGTGAAGTATGGCCCCCAGAACAGGGCGTGAGCCTGATACTCATTGGGTACACAGTGATCAACAAACGGACTTCAAACGAACAAGGTTCCAGGGGCAGCGGGACATGCCCTGAGTAGGACAGGGCAGTGGGGACAGAGATTGAGCCCCACAGGGGACATGTGGCAATGTCTGGAGATACTTTTTACTGTCTCAGTTGGAGGTGGGAGTGCTACTGGCAGTGGGCTTTGGCGCAGGCTCAAGGTATTGGTGGCCATGAGCAGACCGCCCAACACCACTGCCAAGCCTGCTCTCCCTCGCCTGCGTGTGACAGGGATGGGACCTCTCGCCCACCTTGTGGAAGGCCTGTTATGTAAGTTCTGACACTGCCTCCTCCGCCTTATACGCAGTCCCAGCTCCTCACCAACGCATGTCCTCATGTCCAGCGTAGACATGAAGCCGTCATAGCACAAACAACGGTGCCCCCCTGGCACATTGGTGCACTGGCCGCTGTCACAAATGTCCAGGTTCTCTTCACACTCATTCACATCTGGGGGAACAGGATGGGGGCTGAGCTGCGGGCGAGCAGGGATGGAGGGGGGACCCCAACAGCCCTCCCACAGGGTCAGTGACCTGTCCCATGTCTGGCTGGCTTTGCCAGGGCCGGGCCAGCTTGGCTTCCACGTCCCAGGCAGTGGGAGGAGGCTGCGCCCACCCACCTGCACACGCCCTCCCGTCAGGCATCAGTGAGTAGCCGTGTCCACAGCCACACCGGTAGCTGCCCTCAGTGTTAACGCAGTGCACCTCACACCCACCGTTCCCAGCGAGGCATTCGTTGGTGTCTGCAGAGGGCAGGGCAGAGGGCGAGGGTTGGGGCACAGGGCCAAGCCCAGGGCTGATTTGGAGTTTGGAGCTGAGGTCAGGAAGTTTAGGTTGGAGCCAGGGGCTGGCGGGGTGATGCCCACGCATGGCAGGAGGGCTCAGTCTCACCCACGCAACCCTGGTGGTCAGGTGTGGTCTGGAAGCCGGCGTGGCAGGAGCACTGGAAGGTGCCAATGACGTTGACACACTGGCCGTGGGGACACAGACCATCACTCAGGGAGCACTCGTTGACATCTGTGGGGGGAACACATGGCTGGCTGGGACCCAGCAGGCACAGATGGATGAGGGGGCCTGAGCAAAGAGCAAAGGATGGGCCTGTGTCCCTTCACCATTGCATGACCCTGAGACACTCAGACACGCATGCACGAAGATGTGCTCATGCCCCAGGTGAGGCTCCATACACAAGCACACCCTCACTCCTGTACAAACACAACCACACCCAGATACGCTCACATCCTCTTGCACATTCACACATTCACCTTAGGTAGACAGACATCCACATCCAAGTACACACACCCACATGCATGTTCACATAGGCTCACACACAAACACCCCCACTTACATGTAAACACTATCAACTCTCATTAGACACACACACTCACAACATATGCACACTCACACAGACTCACAAACACACCTCACACCCATTCATAGGCAAACACACTTGCCCTTGTGTAAAAACACACCCAGATATACACACTCTCATGCACACTCATGTAGACTCAAAAGCCTTGTAGACACTTACATGCAAACACTCACCCTCAGCAGATACACACACTTCCACACCCAGATACACATTCACACTGTCCTGCACTCTCACACAGATACACACATACCCTCGCACTCACCTTGTGTAGATACACTTACCCATTTACTCACATGCAATAGTCACTTGTACAGACACATTCAGATACACACACATGTGCGTGATCACACACACACACAAATACACACTCCCTCTGTCACACCCATGAAGTCATACTTCACACACACACTGACTCATACTTGTGCACTTGCTTTTCCACTTTCACAGAGACACACACATCAATACCCACTCCCACTATCATATGCATGCAACCACTGACAGATGCACTGACACACATGTGCACTCACTCAGACACACTGACACCTGTGCCAGCTCACACACAGAAACACACTGACACACGGTGCACTCTCACACAGATGCACTGACAGACGTGCACACACTCACACGTAAGTACATCTTCAGAGCAATATGCACATACATACTCCCTCTCTCTCACCACTCGCACAGCCGGTGGCATGCTCACCCTCACAGGCAGTGCCCGTGGCCGTCAGGGCATGTCCAGGGGGGCACTGACATGCATAGCTCCCGTCTGTGTTGGTGCAGGTGCCTCCCCGACACAACAACGGGTCCCGCGCACACTCATCCACGTCTGGACGTATGGAAGGAGACAGTAGGGATGAGGATGTGGACACAGGAGGGCGTTGTGTGGCTCTCAAAGCTTCTCCCTGCGGCTCCCCAGCCCCATCACCCCAGCTGAAGCCAGGAAAGCCTGGAGGTTCAGGGCACTAATGACCCAGGGGAGTGGAGTCTGAGCGGGGAGGAGCAGCATAAGTGAGATGTGGGGGAAGCTGGAATTCTCAGGACAATCAGGGCCATGAGGTTGCACTCCTGCAGTTACTGAAGGAGGCTTTGAGCAACCCTCCTGGAGGATAGAGCCCGAAGGCAAGGCCCAGCTGGAGCAGGCACCTAGCCACCTACCTCAGCACCTTCCTCACACTCCGGTCCTCCCTAGGGCCTTTGCACATGCTGTTTTTTCTCCAGGCCTTTCTTTTGGCCCCTCTTCCCCCCATTTATTCCCACTCTCTTGGCCACAACCTCAAGCCCCACAGAATGGGACATATCCTCCAGTGGCCTTTTCAAGCACTTCTGACAGTGGCTGTTTTGCATTTCTCTGGGAATTTATTTGATTAGCATCTGTCTCTGGTTTAGGCCATGAGCCCGAGAAAACGGCCTCCTGCTGCTGAATTCCCCACAGTTCCCAAGTAGAAGTGCATGAAAAAGTGAAGGGCCAAGAGGCTCCTCCCTCCTGGGCCGTCTCATCTTCTCATGCTACTCCTGCCCGGGGGGGGGGGGGGGGGGGGGGGGGGGGGGGGGGGGGGGGGGGGGGGGGGGGGGGGGGGGAACTTGCTGGAATCTCAGTCCCCAGGCCTCATTTCTGCATGCCAGACCCAAGGTACTTTGGAGACGATGCCCCGAGGTTTCCATACTGTGAGTCCCATGTGGATCGCAGCTCTCCCCACCACAGCCACATTCCACCCCCGCCCCATCCCTCCGCTTGGCCCCAAGCGCCACAGGGCGTCACCCTGCCCAGGGCAGCCACCTACCCACACAGTTCTTCATCAGCATGAAGCCACTCTCGTAGCCATGGAAACACTCACACTCAAAGCTGCCTGGGGTATTAACACAGGTACCCTGGCCACAGAGGTCAGGGGAGATGCGGCACTCATCGATGTCTGGGGAGAGAGGGGGTGCAGGCCAGGCCTCCACATCTGTGGACACGTGGGGATGCCCAGGAGCCCCAAGCTATTAAATCAAACCAAGCAGGGGGACAGGCGTGCCGTGACAGCATACCAGACAAGGGCAGGAATTTCTACCCAGCCTGGAGCCCCCTGGGGGTCACCTTTGCCAGTCCTTTGTTTTACAGTCAAGGTCTCTGAGGCCCAGAGAGGGTGATGACTTGTATTGGGTCACACAGCAGGCAGGCAGGCATGACAAGAGGTGCCTAAACACACAGGCCTCGACTCTACGTCCAGTTCGTGGCCCCCATCCTTGCAGGTGCCCTGCTCCCAAAGAGGCAGAGGTGGATACATACCTGTGCAGTTCCTCTCCCGGGCATCTAAGGTGAAGCCCCCAGCACAAGAGCAACGGAAGCTGCCCACGGTGTTGCGGCAGGTGCCGTGTGTGCAGAGGCTGGGGAAGGCTTTGCACTCGTTCACATCTGCGGTGCGGGAGCATCGAGCGTCGCTAGACTGGCCTGGCGGACATCTCACCTCCTGGCCTTTGCCCATGCTGCTCCCCCTCCTCATCCCCCAGGCTCCCTGAGTGCAAACTCACCTTTATAGAAGGGTCGGCCTGACAGGAAGTCCCTGCTGGCGAAGCCCAGCCCCCGGGGACACAGGTGGGCGAATGCAGGGGACTCAGGCTCTGGGCAGGCCTCGCACACGGCCCCCCACGCAGCCCCCACGGAGCAGCAGCAGACGTCCATCCGGTACTTGCCGGGGAGGGCGACGCCACAATCATCCTCATCCCAGCGCAGGAAACACAGCTCCAGGCGCACGTCTGCATGAGGGACAGTCACAGGGTCCCTCCTGCCACACTGCGCCCGTCACTCAGCCTCACTCAGCAGTACCCATCTGAAATCTCCTCCCCGACAGGCAGAATGGAAGGCGGGGTGACCTGCTCACACTGAGACTGGTGTCATCTAACAGTTACGCTTTAATAAGAAGAACTCACACGGCTAGGGTGCTTGCTTTGTGCCTCACACTGTTCTAAACTCATCAATACATTCAATCCTCAAAATAACACCAAGATGACAGTATTAGCATACTCATTTCACAGGCTAGAAAACTGAGGCACAGAAGAGTTAGGTAGCTTGCCCAAAGCCACACAGTAAAAGGGAGAGCCACGTTCAAATGAAGCCACCTGGCTCCAGAGTCTCTCTGTTTAATCTATAAAACTCCCCGAACAATCTGACAGCAGACAAGCCTTCCTCGAGGCCAGACACCAGGGGCTGGCAACCAGGTTTTTATAAGTAAAGTTTTATTGGCACAGTTACATCCATTTGTTTCCATGTTGTCTGCGGCTGCTTCTGAGCTATAGGGCAGAGGTGAATAGCTGCCACGGAGACTGTGTGGCCCACAAAGCCGAGTATGTTTACTTTCCGGCCCTTTCCAGGAAAAGCCTGCTGAGTCCTGGTCTAGGACATTTCTCTTTTTACAAAAGGAACATATGTTTAAGTGGGTCAATTGAAGTATGAGCCCTGTCATAGAATTTCCAGAAAAAAATCCAGAAGTGCTGAGACCCGCACAGGGATCCTTTTACGTTCTCGTGTCCCCAGTGCCTTGGCCCAGGGCCAACAGTTACGCCTGCCCAGAGCGCCCCATTTCACCTGGCCCTTATATCAGCGCAGTAATGCAATGGCCTTTCACTCTTGACTCTCTTACTTCCTTTCCTTGCCCACATTTTGGGGGTCAGTGCTCCACACTAAAAACTCACTTAGAAGGAAATCAAAGTTGAGAAGGGTCATCAGGGCCCATCTGCCTTACAGTTGACCAGCCCTGAGGTGCCAAGGAGGAAGCTACTAAAAGGTTGATGGGACTACGGGAAGAAGAATGATAGATGGCAGAGGTGGCCGACAGACGCTTTTGGCCAAGACATGGCTGGCTCTTGATGGGGCAAAGCCACGAAACCCTCATTCAGAGAGAGACGATCTCAGACTTTGAGCCTGATGGGGAGCCATTTGGGGTGAGCATTTGAGCCCTGAATGTTGAGGGCTACTGCAGGCATCTTAGTCCTCAAGCTAAAGGTACTTTAGTGCTCAAATCACCCTGTGTAAACCTTACTTGGTAACAAGAAAGAATAAACAAAAGTTACAGCTATCATTTCATGAGGTTTTACCATTTGCAAAGAGCTTCTTTAAAGGGACAGTTAAGTAAAGAGGGTGAATATCCCCAAATAAATGTCTTTTGAGACACATTAGCAGGAGTTGGGCAGGTAGAGGGTCCCTGAGGACCCCCTAGAGCCCTCCTGTTCCTAGAAGGGGTCTCCAGTCACTGGAGGTGGACTCAGCAGAGGAAGGGCAGGTGGCCCTGCACGGGGACCGCGCACGGACTCACCCACGCACAGCCGGCCCGTGGCGTCCAGTGTCAGGCCCTCTGGACACTCGCAGCGGAAGGAACCGGCAGTGTTGTGGCAGCGCCCGTTGGGACAGACCCCAAGGAAGACCTCACACTCATTCACATCTGAGCAGTGGCAGCAAGGAGAGGCGAGGGCTGGAGGTTCCCAGGAGCGGCTCCCCTGGGGCTCAGGACACCCAAGTTGTCCTTGGGAGGGGGGAGGGGACAGAGCCAGCCTCGGAGGCTGGGGAATTGCTGGGAAGATCCGGGTACCAATGGGGGAGGGTCTCCGTGTTGATCTCAAAGACTTTGGCCCCCATGACATACATGCACCTGCCCGTGTGCAGCTGGAGGGATGGACTGCAGAGGGACAGGAGCTGCTTACCTTCGCAGGTGAGTCCCTTCATGCGGGCAAAGCCATGGGCACAGGCAGGGTCTGTGGGTGGGAGAGCCCGAGGGGGGACAGGGTCACGCTCTCCATCCAGATCCTGGTCACCTGTTCTACCCCATTCTCTCAATGGGCAGGCCCAGTGGCCACACCTGAGAGGCCTCTAGGAGTCTACCCAGGGGGCTCTCTGGCATTACCCATCTCGCAGCGCTCGCAGGGACTCCCCCAGGCAGCCCCCAGGGTGGCACAGCACTCCGAACGCAGGGTGGCTCCGCGCAGGTTCGCCTCGCAGCGGCCATCCTGGACCTTCAGCCAGCAGGTGCCCTTGGTGCTGTCTGCAGGGGAGGGGCATCTGCTGGGCCCACATCTGCACACCTGGACCCTCAGAGGCCCACTTCCCTCTCCCCTCCGGAAGGACACAGGGCCAGGCGGCGGGGGTCCCTGGAACTCCATGGGACTCGGGCCTCTCACCTAGGCATACAGTGCCTGAGGGCCCCAGTCGACTGCCAGGGCCGCATTCACAGGCGAAGGAGCCGGCCAGGTTCCGGCATGCACCATTCACACATGGGTTGGACAGGCACTCGTCGATATCTGTGAGAACAGCCCCCCACCAGGTCTTGAGCTGCAGGAGGGAGAACCCTACTTGGCCAGGGCCCCACCCTACCCCAGGGGCTGCCAGAGTCTAGCAGCAGAGGGTGCACCCAGGTGTGTGAGCCGACAGGTGTGTGCATATGGGTGGAGTGCACAGGTGCAGGCATGCATGCCTGTGTCTGCACTGAATCATGTCATGCACCCGGGCATGCAGGGTCCTAGGAGCATGCACATGTGAAAAGTGTGAACAGACAGGTTGGAGAACAGTGGTCCTCGAGGGGATCATGGAATCCAACAAAAGTGAGGTGTGAGGTGGGCACTGTGAGAAGTTCTGTCTGTAAGGGGAGGAGAAAAAGACACAGAGCCCAGGGAGAGGTGGGGACAGACAGAAGGCGTGTGTGCATGCATATGTGTGAGTGCACGTGCCTGTGAGCAGTAGGGGGCCTGTGGGACGAGCAAGCTCATCGCCACAAAGCATGTGTGGGTGACAATGGGTATGGGGGCTTGAATACGTGTGAGTGTGTGTGAGCAAGGATGGGCGCATTATTTGTGTGTGTGGGAGCGTGGGTGGGTGGGTATGAATGTCCATGTGTGAACATGTGAGTGCATCTAGGTACACACTTGTCTTTTGAGTGTGTGCACGTGTGTCTGTGGGGGAGTGTCGGTGTGATATGGGTATGTATCTGTGTTCTGAGTACTGGTGTGTGTAAATGAGTCTCTGATCATATGCACATGTGTGTGAATATATATGTATCTGAATGTATGCATAAGTGTGTGTTTGAGGGTATAACTTTGTGTGGCTGTGAATACAAGTGTGTCAAGTGTGAGAATAAATGAACGTGTGAATGTGCATATATGTATGCCTGAGTGTGTGTATCCATGAGTGTGTATAACTATGAGACTAAGTGTAAATAGACACACATCTCTGAGCACGTGTGTGTGTACACATAGCAGGCAGAAGTGTCTGAGCGTGTGCATGAGTGTGTACAGAGCATGCAGCATGCGCATCAGAGTGTGTGCACCTGTGTGTACACACCACACAGAGTATGTGCGTGTGTGTGTGCATGTACACACCCCATGCAGTGTGCCTGAGACCCTGTACCTTCGCAGGTCTCCGTGTCCTGCCGGAAGCTGAAACCCTGGGGACAGGAGCAGCTGTAGCTGCCAGGGCTGTTCTGGCACCACCCGTTGTCGCACAGGAGGCTGTTGAGGGCACACTCGTCCACGTCTGCAGGGCAGGCAGGGGAGCCAGGTGAGGGCGGCGCAGTAGGAGTGGCCCGCGCACCCTGGCCCGACCTGCTGGCACGCTCACCCGCACACTCCCTGCCAGCCGCGCCTGCCTCGTAGCCCAGGTTGCAGATGCACCGGTAGCTGCCCCGCAGATTCTCACACACGCCGTTGGCACAGACATCAGGGTCAAGGGCACATTCGTTGATGTCTACAGGGGGAGGAGGGCATCAGCAGATGCTTTGGTTTACCAAGGTCCCCAGAAGCCAGGTCCCCCCGAGTCCAGAACTCCAGCCCAAACCCTGCCTCATTTCCCTAGGATCCATGGTTTCTCAGCACTGCGGACACCGTGGGGAAAACCACTTGGTGCTACGGGGTGTCCTGTGCATTACAGGATGCTGAGCAGCAGCCCTGGCCTCTACTCATGGGGTGCCAGGAGCATCCTTCCCACTATTTCTCCAGAAACTGTCAAATGTTCTGACAGAATAGACTATACAGCTACAACACAATAAAAATAAAAGCACCAGAATCACTAACATTATAGGGTGTTTGCTAGTTTGCGCCAAGCATATGAACTTATTTCAACCTCACAAGACTCCTAAAATTGTTTCATTATTATCCTCACTTTACAGGCAAGAAAACTGAGGCATAGAGAAGGTAAGTCACTTGCTCAAGGTTATTCAATCAGTAAATAGGGCAGCCAAGATTCAGAGCCAGGCATCTGGTGCCATAATCTGTGCCTTTAATTGGGGTTGTGGGGACAAGTGGGGTCAGACATTTGACCTGCCCCGATGCCCCAGCAATAAATGAAAAACTCAACCATTTCCTAAGTACTTTTATTTCTGCTCAAGCAAAAAAGCTTGCCATCAGCGGGTAGGGCAGAAGGGACAGGGACACAAATATACGGTGAGGAGAGAACTGACTCTGGGTGATGAACACATAACACAACACATAGACGATGTATTGTAGAATTGTACACCTAGAACCCATGTAATTTTTACTAACCCATGTCACCCCAATCAACTTAACAATAAAAAATGGTGATAAAAATAAGACCAAAAAAAAAAAAAAAAGGTTCGCTATGTATCCATTTACCCACCTATCTATCTACCTATCTCTATCTCTCTCTCTGTGTGTGTGTGTGTGTGTGTGTGTGTGTGTGTGTGTGTGTGATCAGCAAACAAATTAAAAAAGACACACGAGGAACTGCTTTTCAAGTTTCAACTGTACAAACAAGGCCTTTAGAGCTCGAGGGGGAGGAAAAGACATGGGAAGAAGCACGGCGTCATAGATTCACCACCTGTGTTATGAGGCAAGTTGTGTACCCCCAGATTCGCAGCTGGGAGTCCTAACCCCCAGGACTTCAGCATGGGATGTTATTTGAAGATAGGGTCTTTACAGAGCTAATTCAGTTAAAATTAGGTAATGATGGTGGACTCCCAATCCATTCTAATATAATTGTATCCTTATAAAAGGCACACACACAGGAGAACCCCATGTGAAGGTGGAGGCAGAGATGGGGTGATGCTTCTATAAGCCAAGGAATGCCAAAGACTACGGCAAACTCCCCAAAACTGGGAGAGAAGCCAGAGTCTCCCTCCCAGCCCCCGGAGCCAGCCTCGCCAACACCTTGCTTCTAGCCTCTGGAACTGTTAGAGGGATACATTTCTGGTGTTGACCTGGGGTACTTGGTTAACCCAGCAAACTTATACTGTGCTCACCGCAACCCCGCCCCTGTCGACTCCCAACACCCACCCCTACTCACCTCTACCGTCTGTGGTCATGCCAAGACCGCTGCTGCACAGGGCCTGGAACGCAGCTAGGGTGGCAGGGACAGAGCAAGAGGCGTCACTGGTCGTTGCTGAATCTAAGTCATACCCCAGGACGTGGCCCCTTGGTGTTGGGCAAGAGTCTGCGACTGAGATGCCCCCACAAAAGAGAGAATAATTCCCTGTAGTGTTTCCTTGGTAAGAGCCCCCACCCCACAGCAGCCAGGACCCCTATCCCCTCCTACCCCAGGGTGATGAAGCAGAAGCAAGGACTGGAAGGAATGAGTGCAGGGCCAGGCGGCTCACCGGAGTTCTTGGCAGGACACAGCTGGCAGGGCTCCCCAAACCCGTGGTCCGGACTGGCACAGCAGCACTCAGATTTGGTCACGGCGCCCGGGAAGGGGCGGGCACAGGAGCCCTTGTCAAGGGCCCCATAGCACGTGCTGCGCATGTGCGTGTCCACGCACACACGGCCGTCCACGCCCACCGCCAGTCCCCCCAGGCAGCGACAGCGGAAGGAGCCCTCCGTGTTGGTGCAGTGGCCATTCATGCAGATGCCGGGGGTCTGGCACTCATCGATGTCTGCAGGGGCCGTGGGGACACTGCGATGGGTCCCAGCCCCCCACCGCCAGTCTTTCCTGCTTCCCCATCTCTCACCTCTGGTCCAGCCTCCAGACTCACCTACACAGTGGCGGCCACCAGGTGCCAGCAGGAAGCCAGATTTACAGAGACAGGTGAAGCTGCCGTCCTCATTGAGGCACACGCCATTGGCGCACATGGTGGTAGCAGCACACTCGTTATGATCTGGGGACACCAGAAGAGGCTGGGTCCCAGTGGGCCAGGCCAGGCAGCTGGCCCTCACTGGGCCAGCCCTGACTGTAGACCAGCCCCTGCCGTTCACTTCTTCAGGGCAGATGGAAGGCTAAGCCCCCAGGTCCCCTTCCAGCCTGTGGGAGCCCCACCAGACAGGACCGGCTGTCTGACCCCGTCTGATGGAACGTGAACCCCTGGAGCGTGTCTTCGGTCCTGGCACACAGTAGGTGCTCCAAAAATATTTGTTCAAAGCTGAATAAGTGCAGTGGTGGCTGCACAACTTTGCACTGGAAGCCATGAAATTCCTCCCTTAACCCTTTTGCTGCGACGTTTGGATGTATCCGAATGAGTATTTCTATCCGCTGACTGCGGGGTTCAAGTTTTCCTCACGAGCTCAAAAAGACTGTTATTCCGTGTGAAACTGTGTCAAGGACTTTTCTCTATTTATAAGATTTTTAAATATGTTTTCCTGTGGCTTGCACTATCAACCACAAAGGTGTTCTGTATGCCATACTGTGTGACATTTTGTTATAAATTTTGGATGTCATCAATGCCATTAGATTCTAATTGATCTATACTTAAATCTAATTGATACCACTCAGTATGTTTTGAGTATTTTTTGCTTAAATTCAATATAATGGTAATTTTTTTTACCATATCTCATTTATATACAAAGCAGTTCAAAATGTTATTATTAAATGATAAAATAGTCAAAATATCAACTTTTTATTTTTTAAGGCTTTTTGACACATTTTGAAAAAAACTTGAAGTTAATCAATGCAGTGAAAGGGTTAAAAAGGGGTTAAAATGATCAATTTTACACTATGTATATTTATTTCGCCACAGTTTTTTTCCTTTTTTAATATGGGTAGCTCCCTGGCTGCGAATCGAATCCAGGCCGTGGCGTTGACAGTGCCAAAGCCTTAGCCACTGCACCACCAGGGAGCTCCTCGCCACAAGTTTTTAAATGACAAAAAAAAAAAAAAAAATTGTATAAATGAGATGGTGGTTGCACAACATTGAGAATATACTAAATACCACCAAATTGTTCACTTAAAAATGATTAAAATGGGGAGTTCCCTGGTGGTGTAGTGGCTTAAGGCTTTGGCGCTGGCGCTGTCAGTGCTGCGGCCTGGGTTCGATTCCCAGTCAGGGAGCTACCCACATACCAAAAAGCAAAAAAACAAAAAAAACAAAAACAAAAACAAAAAACAACAACAAAAAAAATGATTAAAATGGTAAGTTTTATGTTATGTAGATTTTACTACAAAAATTTTTTTGAATAAACAAGGTGTGGTTTCACAATATTGGGAATGTACCAGTGACACTGAATTGTCCACTTTTAAATGATTAAATTTATGTTGTATGAATCTCACCTTAATTTAAAAAAAAAAGAAAGGAAAGAGAAAAAACAGCTAGT
>PVJL010005859.1:74213-101503 GCA_004026885.1 Lyroderma lyra
AAAAAAAAAAAAAAAAATTAAATAAATAAACAAATAAAATAAAATAAAATAAAATAATTTAAAGGAAAGTGGTCAGTGCAAAAATGAGTTGATAACAGACTGCGCCAAGAAAAAGCAATGAATCAATGAATGCAAGGTCCACACAAAACGGTGTACACAAATGTTCATAGAGGCATTATCCATAACTGCAATACGTGAAAGCAGCCCAAAGGTCCACCAGCCGTTGGCGGGGTAAACAAAACGCGGCCTACTCATATGATGGAATATTATTTGGTCATGAAAGGAGTGAAAGGACTCTCACTGCAATGTGGATGGACCTTGAAAATAGGATGCCAGATGCTAAGGCCACACAGTGTGATTCCATTCATACCAAATGCCCAGAACAGGGACATCCATAGGGACAGAAAGTCGATTAGCCTAGTGCCAAGGGCTGGGGTAGGAAGAGAGGATTCTGGCATGGTGGCTGATGGAGATGTGGCAGTAAATATGTAAATATAGATCACTCGTACAACTCTGTCACTGTACTCAAAACCACTGAATTATATACTTTAAAATAACTATTTTTATGGCGTGTGGACAATATATCAATAAAGATGCTAAAAAGGTCTTTTGAAATGAATGAATGAATGATGAATGAATACAGAAAGGAGAAAATCCTTCCTGATGAGTGAAACCTTTTAAGGCACGTGTCCTCGCAAATAAAGGGGGTCCCAGTGGTGCCTGAAAGCTGTGTTGGCCGGAGCTTGGATGGTACCCCCATACCCACAGAGAGCCTGAGGGGTAGCGCACTCTCCACAGTCCTGATCCCACGTCTCTCGGCCAGACTCCGGGGCCGCCATGGGACAGGAGAGAGAGGATGTGCTTGAGACCCAGGGTCAGATAGCCCTTCGTGGAATTCATGGAATGAGTTCAGACGGAAGGAATGAAGGAGTGAGTCAGGGCGGACAGAGCACAGCAAGGCTCTCAGGTGGGCTGGCTGGGTTCAGAGAGGTGAGCAGAGGATCCAGGGTAAGGAGGGAGCAAGGTCATGCAGCAGGAACAAATATGCAACGTGGCCCTAAGGGGCAGCTCATGGGGCCTAGAGGCCCCCTACCCACCTGCCTGCCCTTAACTCACCCACACAGTTCTTGCCATCAGGGCTGAGCTCGAAGCCCACGTTGCAGACACACTGGAAGGTGCCCTCTGTGTTGATGCAGCGGCCGTGGTGGCAGAGACCACTGCTGACAATGCACTCGTCCACATCTGGGGGGAGGGAGGCGGACAGTCAGCAGGTGCCCCCCAGACTAATTCAGACCACAGACGAAGGCTCCGCTCGGCCAGCCCCCCAGCGCCCCCACCCTCCGATGGACGGCCGTACCCACGCACGCCTGCTTGGTGAGAGTGGCCTGGAAACCCTCGTGGCAGCGGCAGTGATAGGAGCCGGGGGTGTTGGCGCAGACCCCATGGTGGCAGGGGCTGCTGGAGCATTCGTCCACGTCTGCAGGCAGAGCACGCTGAGCCCCAGCCTGGCGGGGTGCGCCCCCCACCCCACCCAGCCACCGCTCACCAATGCACTCCCCCCGGACGTCCTGCTTGTAGCCCATGTTACACTCGCAGCGGTAGCTGGCAGGGGTGGGCAGGCAGCGGCCATTCAGGCACAGGTTGGTGAAGTGTCGGCAGATATCAATGGTCTGGTTCAGGGTGGCTGTGCCTGCAACAGGGACAATGGGGCATCTGAGCATTGGTTGGCCCCCAGCCTTGAGTCTGGGTCTTGCCTCTGGGTTCAGGCACTCACTCTGAGGCTGGGATCCTGTCCTCAATGCCCAGACTCTCTTATTTTATCCCAGAATCCTGCCCTAGATTCAGACTCCCACACTGGCTGAGACCCAACCCCAACCCCAAGCCCCAGACCCCTACCCAAGGCCCAAACACTGACTTTGAGACCCAGATCCCCAATTCCCCCCACTCCCAGCCCATCATGAGTACTTTCATCTCTACTACCCAGGCCAGGACCCCAAACCAAAGCCCTGACCCTCTCTCTGAGGCATGGACCCCCTCCTCCATTCTTGGACCCCTCGTCCGAAGTCCCAGGCCTCACCGATATTGGCGTTGCCCAAGCCCAGGCCGGGAACCCCACGCCCACTGGAGCCGTGGGGGCTGTGCCGTGCTGGCCCGAGGCCAGGACCTACGCCGCTGCTGGACCCGAAGCCAGGGAGGCCAGGGAAGGGGCCGGGATAAGAGGGCAGCAGCGGGAGCCCCTGGGCGCACAGTCGCTGGAACTCATCTGCGAGGAAGCAGGCTTTGAGGCTGGAGCTCTGAGGGGGCAGAGGAGGGTGAGAGACAGCCCGCAGGGCACTCACCAGAGCCCTGAGGAGGACATAGCTCGGGGACTGGGCCAGCTGCCCAGCACCTGCCCTTGTCGCAGCAGCACTGCCTGTGAGTGTAGTGGCCAGCGAGGTCACCGGCACAGCGGCCCAAGAGGAGAACCGAGAAGCAGGTGCCCGTCCGGTGGTCTGCAACGGCAGGGCGAGGCTCAGTTCCCAGACCTGCGTTCAAATCCCAGCTCCACCAGTACTGCCTGCACGACGGGTCTCCTTGCCTCTCTGCACCTCAGTTTCCCCATCCATGGAACGGGGATACCCAGAGCACCCGCCTCACCTCAGAAGAGTATGGCCCAGATGAAAAGTGGAGGGCACTGTGGCTGGCAAGTGGCGGACCCTCACTGAGTAAGGGTTTTATTACCGAGATGTCCACATTATCCAAGGAGGTCGGGCACCTTGGGCTCATTCCAAACAAAAGCATTCAAATACCAAACAAAAGCATTCTTACTGCACTGGCAGTAAGCTCCCCCTCACTG
The DNA here is from genome assembly GCA_004026885.1 of Lyroderma lyra. Taxonomy (NCBI): domain Eukaryota; kingdom Metazoa; phylum Chordata; class Mammalia; order Chiroptera; family Megadermatidae; genus Lyroderma; species Lyroderma lyra. Next base: position 77,050 of record PVJL010005859.1, read on the forward strand.
TGAGTACTCAGCCACCCTGAGGAAGACCCCTTGGCTTGGGGGTCTGTCCCGGTGCCAGGTCAGGCTGGACGCTCAAGCAGGGACACTGGCATCTAGAGCTCTGTGTCCCCAGCTGCCAGCCCTGGGCATTCTGGGAAAACTGAGAGGCTGTGAATTTGAGGAGGAGCCCTAGGAGCAGACTGGTAGACTGGTGGCTGCCACCCCTAGGGAAACTGAGGCAGGGGCTTCCCAGGCATAGGGACCACGACACTCTTTCCCTGCCCACTGTGCCCTGGAGTCTGACAGCTTTACTCCACGATCAGATTTCTTGGGACCTGACTTACAGAGCATACTTTGAGATTTAAAACCCACATCTTGGCCGGTGGCCCACACTGGAGAAACCCTCTGTCCCCGACCTGCCCCAGGCTGAGAAAACACAATCGTTCCACCTCCCTGGCCACAGCTTGCACACCTGGGATGCCCCCGGCGACCAGGGGTACTGTGGGAGTGGAGGCTCTGCACTCCTGGCACTGTCCCAGGCCTTCAAGGGGGCTGGGCCTGCCCAGGTAGGAGAGGCCAAGAGACTCATTCAAGGTCACACAGCTTCTAAAGAGGAAGGGGGGATGGAAACCCAGATCCCCGAGCCCCAAGGGCTCTGACCAAGCAGCTGCCCCTCAAAGTATGAAAGCCAGAGAAAGAACATGGAAGTTTGATGGAATCGATGCTGCCAACGCCGGTCCGGCCCTCACTGCGAGCGGGCCCTGCTGCGCCGTGACAGCCCCAACTTCACTGCTCGCCTCCTTGTGAATGTGGACTGAGTGCTCACAATGTCCTGCCCTGGCAGAGCACTCCACCGACTGCATTTCATCCTCTCCACGACTCCATGCAGTAAGTACTGCCATTATCCCCACTTTACAGAGGGGGAAGTTGAGGCACAGAGAGGTTAAGTCACTTGCCCAAAGTCACAGAGTTTGCGAGAAGCTCGAGTGGCAGTCAGAACCCAGAACTGAACCCCAACCCATGTTCAGGGGCAATTTGGTTCAAATCTGGGCTCAGCTGTCTGGTAGCTGGGAGAGGCTTCCATAGTCCAGGGGCTGTGCCCTGAGATCGCCTCCATGCCGGCCATGATGGCCTCCAGAGGAGGAATAGAAGAGCTGGTGTTGGCCACAGCGCACGGGCAGAACTCCAAACACAATACTCCCATCCCTGCCTGGTAGAGGCCCAGGCAGAGGGGTCTGGGGGTGCTGGAGAACTGCCAAGCCCTGCCTTCCCAAACCAGGACTCTGCCAAGCCCCTACAAATATGCATAGTCTTGGCCACCAGCAGCTTCTAAGGTCTTATGACCAGCTCAAGACATTAGGATAAAACGAGAGCCCAGGTGTCTCCCTGCCCCTAGCCAGGCTGGGTATGGGAGAGCATGTGGGGGAGGCAAGGCCCATCCTGGCTGTGGGGTCTGAAGAGTTGGGTATGGACCATGATCTGCTCTGGATATGTTGAGTTGACTCAAAAGCAAACCACTCTCAGTGTCCCCATCTCAGAGTGTAGGGGAAGATGGGGTGCTCTTAAAAAGTCTTTGGGAGTAAAAGAGGGACATGGAGTCAGAGGACCAGAAAGAAAGGTGGGCAGAAGGGCACAGAGTTGGAGGCTATAGGACCCGAGGAGGCCAGAGGGTTAGAGAGGCATTGAGGTGGGAAGTGGGGGAAGAAGAAGGAGGGAAGTGAAATAAAAGGGTAGAGGCAGAGGGGCAGAGGGGGACAGTGGAGCCAAACGGCCCAGACAGGGGACCAGAGAGCTAAAGGGCATAGAAATGGAGGACCAAAGAGGCTTGCTGACTGGGGTCCAGAGAGCACAAAACCAGAAAGCCAGAGGGGATGGAATCTGGGGTTCAAAAAAGACGAGACATGGAGATCGGAGGGCTGGAGAGGCCTGAGGGCCAGAGGACTGTAGAAACAGATGAGCGAGGGGCCTGTCTCCTACCTGCCCTCTGCCCCTCCAACCCCCTCACCCAGGCAGCGGGTGCCATCCAGGCTGCTGGCAAAACCACGGGGACAGGTGCACACGTAGCTCCCGGCTGTGTTGGTGCAGTCACCCCCCGAGCAGAGGCCCGGCACACTGAGACACTCGTTCACATCTGTGTAGATAAGACACCGGTCAAGCCCGGCCCCCACCAGCCCTAGGCCACCTCCTTCTCCTCGCAGGGGAGCCGGAGTCACCCGGAGCACAGTGGAGGGTCCCCTCTTTGTCCCCCACCTTCACACTTGGCACTGTTCTCACTAAGCTGGTGTCCAATCGGGCAGTGGCACTCAAAGGAGCCCACAGTGTTGACACAGCTGCTCCCCTGGCACAGACCTGGGACCGCCTGGCACTCATCTACATCTGCAAGGGGTGAGAGGTCCGTCAGAGGGAGGAACCAAGGCTGCAAAGGCTCCCACTCAGCCTTGGCTCCCAGGACCTCCTTCCCCACTTGCTAACCCCCTTACTCACCTTGACAGGCTCCAGTGCGGATATTGGGGATGAAGCCACGGCGGCAGGGGTGTGGCTGTGCCGGGCAGAGCTCACATGGGAGGCCCCATGCACGGCCCACAGTGGCACAGCAGAGTGCCTTGGTGCAGATAAGGCCTGTCGGCTGGTGCTGGCACCCTTCGGAGCTCAGTTGGCCAAAGCAGGGTCCAGTCCGGTAGTCTGTGGGACATGGATGTTGGCAGCTGGCCTCGGGCTGCCCCCCACCCATTCTGCATCTCCATCCCTGTACTGGCAGCTTGGGTTTGTACCTCTCTCACCTAGGCCATTGCAGCGCCACCTCCCTACCTTCCCAATACACCAGGCTTTTTCCTGACTACAAGCCTTTGCTCACAGTGTTTCCCTTCCTACCCAACTCCTATTTACCCTTCAAAACCCTTCCGCCAAAGCATCCCCCAACCAACTTCCAAGAGAGGCCAGGACCTCCAAGTTCACAAAGCCAGGGCATGTCTGGAAACATCCAACACTCCCCCAGGTCCACCTCCCGTTAAGCCTGGGCAGGGACACATGGATACCCAGCTGGAGTGCCTGTCTTGTCCCTGAGCACAGTCCAGCTCTGCCAAACCTCCCAGACTTTGGGAGGAACCCCGAGTCTGCCCAAATGCTCCAGACCCATAATACCACATCCATGACCCCCGCATCTGGGCGAAGGTGGTTGCGTCCTTCCCCCCACCACTGTGCAGAGCCCCACATGGGACTTCCTGGCTCCATCCTCCAGATGGTTCCAATCAAGGGGCTGGCACTGGACCAAGGGAAGCCCCTCCTTGAAGGAGAAGCCAAAGCCAGCTTCCCTAGGCCCCGTATGGAGGAGGGGCTTCACAAAGACCCCCGACAGTCCTGACTCAATAAGCCAAAGCACTATTTCTAGAACCTCATCTGATTCATCTGGAACCCTGCACCCCACTTGCTCCTGCTTAGGCCCCCAGCCCCGCCTCTCTCTGGGGCCTCCACTGTCCACCATGCACCCCAGACCTTTCCCGTCTCACCCTCCCCACTGACCCTCACGCCCCCTCAGTCACCCCAACTGCTCCCGCCCAAATTCCAGTTCCATTTTCTGGTCAAATCCAGTCGCCGAAGCCCACCCTCGAACCCAGCTAACTTGCCAGTCCCTCCAGCTTCTCATTCATCGATACGCCCTCTCCAACCCAGCTTCAGCTGCGGATGCACCTCCTCCCCGCCGGCACCCACCCCACACTGGGGTCAGTCCCAGGGCCCAGCCCTTGCTGCCAGCCCGGCATCCTTAGTCACGGGGGCAATCTGGTGACTCACCAGCCCGGGTGCCCCCAGACCACCCACTCCTGTTCACTTACGCCTTCTCAGCTTCCTGCGGGCTCCATTTTTCTATGTGCCCTTAAATTGCCTTCCCTTCTCTTCCCCCACAACCTCAACCACCCGCTCTCCTGCACCCCTACCCCCACTTTTCAGATCAGACGGGTTTGTTCTTACCTCCATTCCTCCTCTTACCCCCATGTCCAACTTTTAACAAAACATCCCTGCTTCCACTGCCTTAGTTTTGGCAACAGCCTCCCAACAGGTGATGCCACCCACCTCAGCCCAGGGACCATTGGCTTGTCCCTTCCTCCAGGAAGCCCTCCCTGATTCCCTTCCATAGGGCAGGGGAGGAAGGACGCAGGCCAGCTGGGCACTCCCAGGGCTTAGCCATGTCCCAGAGGATGCAGGAAGCCCCCCTTCCTCCTCCCAGGCCCCCTCCCTATGACCAGCTAGGTACCTCTCTCACACTGAGGTCCCATGAATCCATACACACAGGCGCAGCGGTTCGGCCCAATGCAGCGGCCCCCGTTGTGGCAGCCACGATCACAGATGGCTACAGAGGGAGAGTGGGGGTGGCCTGAGGTCCCCCAGCAGCAAAGGGTGCTGGGTCCCATGCAAGTCTTTATCCGGAAATCCCCACGCTCTGACCCAGACCCAGTGACAAGACTGTGACAAATGTGTCCGTTCCAATCCCTGGTCCCAGAAGAGTTATCCATGGGCAGTGGACAGGGGGCAGCAGAGACCCCCATCTGGGATCCCAGGTCCATGTGTGCATGGGGGGCACTCACGCTGTCCACACACGGTGCCCGTGTAGCCCCTCTGGCACAGGCAGGACTCCCCTCGGCAGCTGCCCCCATTCATGCAGCTCACACTGCACCCTGACCCTAAGGACAGGGAAGAGGCACACACGGTAAGTTGGTGACAGGCCCCGCCTGCGATGCATGTGCAAGGTGGCAGGACTCGGTGTGCTGAGTCAGCTCTGGTCCTTCAGCAAAACCAGCCCGGGCTCCCGGGGCATCCAGAAGCTTCTGAGCTTCGCCTCGCACCCCTAGAGGCCACACCCACTCACCTTGGCTCATCCCGCAGCTGGGAGCCAGCTTCCCGTCGGCACAGGCGCACAGATTGGGTCGCGAGCAGAAGCCCTCACCACAGGTGTGCCTACAGACAGCTGGCAAGGCAGAAAGGCGACAGTCGGGACCAGGACCCAGACCCTGTGCCATCCCCACCCCGTCAGTGCTGGGCAGAGGCTCTAGGTTTCGGCTCTTGGGGCCAGAACCACTGAGCAGCAAGGTAGGAGGTGGAGGTACTGGGGTGCTGGCTGGGTGGCAGGTGGCTCCCCCAGAGAATGGAGTCAGATTCTAGAAACCAGGGGAACAGACTGACAGAAGGACAGAGACAGACACAAGGGAGACTGAGAGAGACCAAAAGAGTGACAGAGACAGAGAGACAGCAACAGACACAGAGATTGAGAAAGAGGAGGCACAGAGAGAGACAGAAACTGAGAGAGAGAGGTGGGGGTAGAGACTGAGAGAAAGGGAGAGACAGAGATAGAGAGACTGAGACAGAGGGAGAAAGACACAGCTAGAAAGACCAAGAGCGGAAGAGACGGAGAGAGAGAGAGGCAGACGGGCGGACAGGCAGGCAGACATTGGGGGGCTATAAGGTAAAGCAGATGAACTTGGCAGGGTGACCGGGAGCCTCAGGACATTGGCAGGGGCCATGTCTGCAGTTCAGCAACACTCTTGGCCAAGGCCACCTGTACACAGGGATGGACTTGTGGGCAGGCAGGAGAATTACGCCCATGTCCCCTGCCTGCGTCCCCGCCTCCACGTGGCAGTGGCACTCACGCATGACACACTGGGTCCTGCCGGGCAGCGTCCTCCAGCCCGGGCAGCAGTAGGCGTGGAAGCGGGAGCCACACACATTGGGCCTTGGGGAGAGCATGGCATAGCTGGTGAGACCCTGCTCAGCTGGACGTCCCCTGGGCCTTGTCCCCTCCCACCCAGGAGAGCCCAACCCAGCCCACACCCCAGGGACCTCTCAGCATCCTGGGTACCACGCACCCCTGCAAAATGCTGGGGCTGCCACGCCTGCGCGCACGTCCGGGACCTGTGAGCTCCATGGCTCCATCCCAACGGCCCTGGACACCCGCCATGCACGACAGCATCGTCCAGGCCAGCAGGAGCAGAGCTGGGGGTCCCCAAGCCATGATGAGGATGCCAGCCCTTCTCCTTGCCAAGCACAGACCCTCCAGAACCATGCTGTGTCCCTGGGAGACTGTAGATAGGAAGCAAAGTCAAACCCAGCAGGAACCCTTGGCCATGGGGCACTCCAGAGAACCAGGAGCAGAGGGACAGCTGCCTGGGGACTGCGGGAGCCCAGAGAGGCATCCAACCCTGACCCAGAAGCAGGTAAACAGTCAGGGGAGGCTTCTTGGAGGAGGGGCTGGGGCAGGGGCAGTGCACGGAGAGCAGAGGCAGTGAGAGCAGAGGCGAGAAGGGCATGGAACACAGTGCAGGGGAGAGAGGGACCAGCAGGCCGGTGTGGCAAGGGTGCACAGCTGTGTAATGGGGCTTTCACTTGTAGGTCAAGGACAATGGAGAGCCCTTGAAGCGTTTTAAGTGGAAGGAACAAGGGCAGACATGGGTGTTAGAGTGTAAAAGGGGTGTAGGGGCCCCAGAGGAAGCGTGCAGGAGGAAGCTGGGCAGGCATCCAGATGAGAGAGAGCAGAGGAAAGGATCTCAAAGATAATGAGGAGGTGGAATCAACAGGAGTTTAAGGGAGTTGGGAGGCATTGAAAAGACGCCCAGAATTCTGGTGGGAGGATCAAAGGGGGGAGGGAAGCATGTTAAGCCTCTCGGAGGCAGCTGGACCTTCTGGGCAGGGGTAACGGGCAAAGGAGGGACCTTCCCAATGTAAAGCACATCCCTTCACACTATAGCAGCGGTTCTCAGCCCGTGGGTCACGACCCCTTTGGGAGTCGAACGACCCTTTCACAGGGGTCGCCTAAGACCATCAGAAAACACCTATCAGATATTTACATCACGATTCATAACAGTAGCAAAATGACAGTTATGAAGTAGCAACGAAAATAATTTTATGGGGGTCACCACAACACGAGGAACTGGATTAAAGGGGCGAGGCGTTAGGAAGTTTGCGAACCACTGCCCTATAGGGAAGGGTCAGCTTTTGCGTTCACTTCACAGATGAGCAAACTAAGGCCATTACATAGTGAGAGGCCGAGCAGCGGCTGAAAACCAGGCAGAAGGGAGGGAGGAGATCGGATTGGGGCAACACCCCCAGCTCCACCCCCCGCGCCCCTACCCCACCCCCGCTCTGCCCCGCCCAGGAGGTAGTTGGACCTGGAAGGGTGGGAGGGAGAAGACCAGGCAAAGGTTTGCAGAATAAAACCTGAATATCTGGGGCACAAAAGCCAGATCAAGTGGCCCCTTTCAGGTCCCACTTTCCCAACCAGGGAGGAGAGGAATTGGACCTGGGAGGGGAGTATGCTGTGTGTCCTTGAGCCAGTGGATGCCCTCTCTGAGCCTTGGGATGACACAAGAACCCAACCAGGTGGTCCCTGGGAGAAGGAAGGAGAGCCTTGTCAACTTTGGCGGGGAGGCGCGTCCGAGGCTGGGGAGGGGCATCCCTTCTTCCTTCCAAGTTGTCCCGGCCGATCTGCACTCCGAGGACGCCTTCTCCAGCCAGCCTCAGGGACCGCGCGGCCTCTCACCCCGCCCAGGCAGGCCTCAAGGGTCTCCGGCCTGGCCAGCCCCAGGCCCCCCGCCTCTGCACACCGCGCCCCAGAGTTGGTCGAATGAATGAGCAGGGATGGCGCGCGCGGCCGGGCGGGGAGCCGGGGGCTGGGAAGCGTGGAGTGGGCGCGCGCCCGGAGCCAGCGAGCCGCGTTCCTGCCGCCCGCAGGGCTGAAGACACAGGCCCGCGGCCGCCACCACGCTCGGCTCCGCCCTCACCTGCGGGTCAGGGCCCGGCGTGCGCCCCACGCGGTGCCTGGGCCGAGCCCCTCCGCAGCGCGGGCCGTCGCGCCCCGTGCGCAGCGCGGAGAGGGGAGGGAGTCGGGCCCGGTACTGCGGGCTGCAAACAAAGGAATCCCCTCCTCCTCCCCGCCCCGGCCCCCTCCGCCCGCCCCGGTGCCCCCCACCTCTGCTCACCGGTCCCTTGCCCGCCGCGGGGCCCGCGCTTCCCCTACCTGCGAACCGGCGCGCGTGGCTGCGAGCACCGCGAGCGGATGCGCGGGGCTCCGCGGCGCCAGGGACCCGGGGCGGGAACACGAATTCGAGAGGCCGAGAGGCCGACCCCGCCGCGTTCCCAGCCCAGAGCAACCACTCGGGGGGAGTTGGGAACGGGAAGAGTTGGGGGAGGGCGCATTTGCACCTCGAAGCTCCCTGGGCGGGGGCCCGGGGCTCGGATCCGAGCTGGGGGAGGGGCTGGAGCTGGGGGCGGGCTTGGGGCTCGCGGAGAAACTTTGAGGGGCTGGAGACTGTGAAGGAGCACAGAGCCTGGGCGGGGGCTGAGACGCGGGATGGGGGGCTCCGGGCGCGTGGAGCGGGGCGCTGCGGGGACCGCGTTTGCGGAGAGAAGTTGAGTTGGAAGTGGCCCTGAGGTGGGGCTCCGATTTGGGGTGGCCTGGAAGAAAGCCAAGCCTGGAGGTCCCAGCACTCACCTACCCTCATACGTCCTCCCAAGCCACCTCCCCCTTCCTCGGGCTAGGAGCATTCCAGGGGGGACGTTGGAAACTCACCTGGCCCTGGGACCTGCCTGAATTTTAGATCCAAAGGGCCCTGAAGATGTAGGAAGACATTGTGCAAAGATAATTTCCTGAGGAATAGATCCATATTTTTGCATCTGATTTTCAAAATGAAGAGTTTAGGAATCTGAACGGTCTAGACTTTCTGAGCCTCCGTTTTTCTACCTGTCAAAGGGGCCAGACTTCAGAATTGTGACTCCCTCTCTGGAGTTTACATCCCAAGCAAAAAGTTTTAGCTTTCTCTGCCTTTGAGAACAGACATCACCAGTGTCCCTAAACATGGGGATCTGTCAGAAGCTGTTTGTTGGACCTAAATCTGTTATTCCACTCCGCAGACTCCTATGCATCTGGCAAAGCCCAGTTCAAAAATCCCCTCATTACCTCCAAATTGTTGGTTTACCCAACTGAATTCCCACAGCTGATTGTGCTGATCATGCCTCCATCACAGCATTTGTGGAATGTACTAAATACATAGCAATAATAATTTGAGCTAAAACTTATTGGGTGCTTATGTACCACACATGGTGCTAAGTGTTTTGTACATATTATCTCATTTAATCACACACACACACACACACACACACACACACACACACACACAAATTATGAGAGATACTCTTATACACTCCCAATGTGGGTCCCAGGAGATAGACCTGGACTCTGACATTCCTGAGCCAGAAAGAAGGACCCCAGGAGGGGGAAAGGATAGGAGCACTCTGCCTAGGGATGGGTGCCTTGAAAGCTAGTAGAAGGAAGAAAATCAGAAAAGGGGAGGGAAGGAGGAATGGTGGAAAAGCACAGGCCAAGGCCTGGAGACAAAGTATGGAGCATGTGGGAACTGAGTGAGGCTGGAGCTTTAAGAGAGGAGAGAAAAGAAAGAGAGAGGCTGAGGGGTGAGCAGAGGCCAGGAGGCTTCAGTGGGCAACCCCCCACCTCTGAGGGGAGCTGTTATGGGCTCCCAGGAAGGGGAGTCACTCCAGAGGCGGCACTGTGGAGTCTAGATCTGGGTCTGGGGAGCACAAGGCAGAGGGGACTTTCAGGGACAAAATTCAGGGCCTCTGGGCCAAGGGAGTTCCTGGAGCCTGTGAGAAGGTTCAGGAGAGGTGCTGGGGTCATGGAGAGGGTGGACTAGGCAAGGAACCTCGGGGTCAAGGTGGAATAGCAGTGACAGAGATGTGGCATTTCACTGTGGGAGGACCCAGGGACTGTTGTGAGTGGGCCAGCTTCTGGGGACAGCTCTGTCCCCCCTTCCCAGGCTCCTTTGACAAGGTCCACCCTGGTCTATTGTTCAGTCAAGTGTCTTCCACCCATAGACACTGGGACAGGCACTGAGTGGCCCAGAAGCAGCCCAGCATATGTGCAGAAGGTGGGGAGGGACAGCCCCCTACCAGGACACAGCATGACTGATGCTGTGATGGCTAAGCCCAGAGGAAGGGTGGTGGGTCAGTCAGATTTATTTCTCCCCACTCTCTGGAAGTGAGTAGTGGAGGACTCCATAGCATGTGGCGATACAGAAGAGGCCCTTGGGAGTCCCTGCTCACAGAGCTCTCAGTGACCTCAGACAGTGAGTGCTTCCTGTCCTTACAAGCCCACTACTGTCGTACCATCTTGCCTTTCTGTGGCACCACTGCCTGAGCCTGCTACACTGCTGCCCATCACTGATGTGATCACACTGGAGAGTTATCTATGCAATCACTCCATTACATCTCCTGTCACAAAGGGACAGTTAGACCCTCACCCCTCAGCATCCCAATACCTCCTCAGAACTGTCACAAGGGTAGAACATGTCACAGAGTCTCCCAGTCAGCATTGCATCATCACCAAATTCCTATCACAGGGTGACCCATCACTGTCACCCACTGCTGTGACCCTCTCATTGCCACCCATTAATAGGACACCTGGCTGTTTTCTGGTTACTCCCCTGCCTGTGACACTCATGTTGTCTCCTGTTACCTTTATACCTTCACCTTGTTGCTGTTAGTCGTTGTACGTCACCCAGAGCCAGAGTGTCAGGATTCTTAGACTGCAAGCAACCCAAAGGGCTCTTGGTTGCCTGCAGATTCCCCAGGAGGCTGGAGACCCGAGCTTGAGGGTTCTTCAGCCAACAGAGTCACCCCAAATAGCCCACAGATCTGGTCCCACCAATATGTCTTCCATTCCCTCTCTACTCCCTGGGCTTAGGTGATGCTTGATGGTCCTGGACACTATAATAGAAAGCAGAGCCACCCTCAGCAGAACTGAGTCCCAGGAACCCGACTTTCTGACTCCAGCCTCCATCCAAGTCCCAGGCAGAGGGGCCTGGCTGGAGGAGTGTGGGGCGTGCACTGTCACTGGGGAAAGGGGACCCAGTGTCTTGAGGTTCTGTCGAGGAACTGCCTCCTGAAAAAGCGTTTCAAAGCGTTTCCGAGACCAAGGGAAAGGTCACCTGATGGCCAAATAGATGGCAAGGTTCTTTTCTTGGGTGGGGGGAGGGGTAGCTCCCTGGCTGGGAATCGAGCCCAGGCCGCAGCACTGAGAGCGCTGAAGGCTTAGCCACTGCACCACCAGGGAACCCCCAGGTGGCAAGGTTCTGTATGCTGTGTTCTTTCTACCTGGTCATTTGTCACAGTTCCATCTCACCATCTCCTCACTGTCGTCAGCACTGTCACAGGCTGTCTTATTGTCATCATCTCTCCCTGCACCTGTCTCCCACTGTCACCTGTCATTTTGATACAATATCCCCTATTGTTCTTTGTCAACATATCACAGCCTCCTTACCAACATTACACCAATCCCTAGGATCGTTTTAAAATTACAGTGTCACTTGTTGCTATCACACTGGCTCCTCATTGTCACCTGTTGCTGTCACACTGTTTTTTCATTATCCCCAGTTCGTATTAATTGTCACCTGTCCCTGCCACATCATCTATGTCACCCTGAGTACCCCCACTGCTGTCATCCTGTTAATGTCATCGTGAATGAATGTCTGAGTCATTCCCTCTCCCCCCTCCACTGACTTTCTGTGCAGTCTGGAGTCCCTTCTGTAAACAGGACTTGACCCCATGTGTCCTGGGCCAGGGGACTCTCAAATGTCCGTTCGCACAGCCCTGAGGGTGGGATGGAGGCAGGCTGGGCAGAGCCGGCCTGGGGGCAGGGGCCAGGGCTGGGGATAGAGAGACATGCAAAGGGGCAGTGTCTGCAGCCTGTGCTGCGTGGGGTGTGCTGGGCCTGCCTGGGCCCGGTGGCCTGGGGACAGAGCTCTCTTTGTCTGAGTGCAGGAAGCAGCTGAGCTCGGGGAGGAGGGAGCACATGGGTGAGGAGTTTGGCCCATTGCCTGGGAAGGAGGCTGTGGGGGTGGTCGGTCCTACAGGTCCCAGGAAGTCCCCCAAGGAGGTCAGGCCTGGGCTGGGAGGGGTAGAGAGAAGAGCTGAACCCTGAGGACTTCCCTGTAGGGTTCTTCCCCCTCCCCCCGCCAATTCATAGAGTGCTCACTATGTGCCAGGTTGAACCCTCACAACAGACCCCAGGGTAAGCTCTGCTATCTTCCCCATTATACAGATGGGAAACTGAGGCACAGAACCCCCAGGTCACTCACCCCAGCCCCACAGCCAGTAAAGAGCACAAGCAGATCTGAACCCTCATCGCGAAGCCCCAAACCTCTGTCTCCTGGGCAGGGGGAGGTAGCAGAGACCCGTGTCTCTCTGATACACACATGTATTCTTTTTTTTTTTAACAGTAGCCATAAGTGTCAGCACCGTGTTATTTTGTCCTTGCTTTCTTTCCTCTTTGTAAAAAATTCATTTTACTTGAAAATTAAGTAAGTGCCTCTCAATGATTATTTTTTTCACCGCTTTTTAAATTAAAATAAAATTCACATAACATAAAATGAACCATTTTTAAAAGCACAATCCAGTGGCATTAGTGTTGTGTCATCTAGATCTGAGATACTTCCGTCATTCCAAAATGAAACCAGGTACCCATCCCCACCCCGCCCCCACCGTAGCCCCTGGCAACCACTAATGGCCTTCCTGTCCCTATGGATCTGCCTGTTCTGGACGTTTCATGTAAATGGAATCTTGTAATATGTGGCCTTTTAATCCGGCTTCTTTCACTACACACATGATTGTGCGGTCCCCCGCGGGGTGGTGTCAGCACGCGCTCCTTCCTGTGGCTGAGTGGGTGGCACAGCGCGTGGCACAGCGCGTGTCTCCCTTCACCAGCTGACGGACATCTGCGTTGGTTCCACTTTGGGGATGTTGAGAAGAGTCGCTCTGGATAGTGTCGCTGTCCTCACTTCTTGAGACATCTTGGCACTGTTTCTGTGTCGGTTTGGAGAGAACGTGCCCTTTCTCTTTCGTGTCTGTGGAGGACTCCACTGGGGAGCTGAACCCTCATTTATTTATCTAGTCAGCTCCTTTTGTCATTGCAGACAGTGCTGCAGGGGATAGTGCAGGTGCCATCTCACGCCACATATGCAGGGTTTTAGACCTACTTTTGTTATGGACAATGTCAAACATATGCAAAAGTAGACAGAATACATAGACAGTGTGGTAACCTCCACGCATCCCTTGTTCAGCTTTAACAATCATGAATATACAGCCACGGTCATCACTTCCTCCCCCAACCAGCCTGTCTGCCGAAGGGACAATGGACAGAGTGACCACTCCCAGCAGGTTTAGCCACCAGAGAACACAAACCCAGAATGCACAAGGGACAGCTGTCCCAGGTGACTTCTTTTTTTTTTTTTTTTTTAATTCATTCTCTTTTTTTTAAAAATTTTTATTTATTTTTTGGTATGTGGGTAGCTCCCCGACTGGGAATCAAACCCAGGCCACAGCGCTGACAGCGCCAGCGCCGAAGCCTTAAGCCACTACACCAGCAGGGAGCTCCCCAGGTGACTTCTGTGGAGCCAGAGTGACAAGGGAGGATGGGAACAGCACATGAGCATGACCATCCTTCCTTCCCCTGGGCTGAGTGACAGCTGGACCACACGATGGCTAAGCCATCGGAGCTGTCGTCATGCCCAGAATCTGACAGTTAAGTTCATGAAATTGCCCCCGTGCGCTTACATTGGCAGCACTGTACGAACAACTCAGTAAGGGGTCATAACCTTGGCAAGGTACAGTGACAGCTCTCATGGCCACTCCAGAAAAAGAGTTCCAAAATGGCTTTGAAGGGAGGACTAGGCACTGGCATCGGTGCACAGCTTCCCAAGGGGAGTCCTTCGAAGGTGACCGTAGTGATACTCAGCAATGAGGCGTGTAGCACTTTTTCTAGGACGAGTTTGTGAAATTAATTGTCCAACCTCAAATGCAATTATATTTGGCAATTACTCCTCAATAAAGTTGGGGGAAACTTTTGAAGAATTTGGTAAATTTTTTGTTTATTATTTAAGATGGTAAATTTTATGTTATGTGTATTTTAGCCCCCCCCCCCCCCTTTTCTTAATACGCAGGCCACAGTCTCTCCTCTGGGCTCATCCAAGGCTGGTCGCGGGCCAGCATCCATCCCTCCCTACTGGTGGCCTGGAGGGGGTGGCTGGGGGGGTCTTAGTCCTCATCACTGTCCCCAGGGCAGCAGAAACCTGATGGCACACCAGGTTTTTCTGGGTTTTTGTTTTCTCTCCTGATGGATGTTTATGCGGCTATAGGACAAGTAGTTGCTGGCTGACGTTTCCCTTTACAAGTCATGCATTTCCTGTACTTCTGACGGTTCTGTCACATTTCCAACGTCAATACCCTCTCTGTCACCGGTGAGGACTGACTGGGCCACTGGTTTCTGGGAGCCAGTTGGAGCAGCAGGCCTGGTTGTGTCCGGAACACATGGCTTTGAATGTCAAGGTGACGGTCACATGCTACCTGTGGACGTCTTCCGCCTGCCGACCTGCTGGAAACTTCCCCTCACGGTGGAGAGTGTATGAGTTTCCTACGGCCACAAACTTGGTGGCGGCTTATCCTACAGTTCTGGAAGTCAGAAGTCTGCAATGGCTTTCACTGGGCTAACACTAAGGTGTCACCAGGGGCAAATCCATTCCTTACCTTTTCCGGCTTCTAGGAGCTACCCACATTCCTTAGATCACAGCCCCTTCCTCCATCTTCAAAGCCAGCAGCGTGGCATCTTCCAATCTCTCTCTCTGACCCTCCTGCCTCTCTCTCATAAGGACCCTGTGAGGACACTGGGCCCCCCAGGTAATCCAGGATCATCTCCCCAATTTAACTTAAATGTGCCTGCGTGTCAGGTAACACAGCCACAGGCCCGGGGCACTGGGATGTGGATGTCCTGGGGGTGTGCGTCATTTAGCCTACCATAGTGACTTTCCCTGATGGAAAAGAAACCTCACCATCAGCTCCAGAGGGATGAGCAAGACGTGGGGTCCGGGTTGTACTTCTCAAACCTCCAGAGCTCTGTTTCCTCATCTTCCAAATGGAAAAGAAAAGCTCTCTTCCAGTCATGTTCCTGGTAAAATGAGGTAGTATCAGGCTGACCAAAATGAGCAGTGGCACGTGACGGCCCAAGACACAGGTGGCCAGTGACCCAGGCCCGAGATCATCCATTTCTGCACCCACCATTATTGATCACCTACTGTGTCCCAGGCACTGGGGACAGGAAAGTGAGCAGAAACAGACTTGAGACCTGCCCTCCTGCAGTGTATCACAGTCTGGGGAATGTTCATTCAACTGACAATCATTGAGTGCCTGCTGTATTCCCAGCTCTAGGTGCTGAGGGCAACACAACAGCAAAGAAAGCAAATGGCCCCAGAACTCACATTCAAGTGGTGGTAAGTGTCACGGAAGGGAGGTACCTGGTTCCCCAGGGCCTGACTTAGGCTGAGAGGTCAGGGGAGACTTCTTGCTCAGAGATTGGCCAGATAATGAGTAGTTACACTGAGAGAAAGGATCGGACAAGCATCCTAATGAAAGGAAACAGCCTGTGCAAAGGCCTGAGTAAGCTGAGTGGCTGCAGCACAAGGACCGAGGGGAGAGAGGAGAGGTGAGGCTAAGCAGTCCGGGGAATTTTTCAATATTCTGGGATCAGCGGGGAGCCATGGAGGGGGTGAGTACAAGTAGGTTCTGCAAAGATTGGGATCAGGCCTGGATTAGTCCTGGGCCAGGCATGGATCAGTCCTGCTGGGGGAGGAAGGACCTGGGCACTCACCCCAAGTCCTGCAATCTTCACGCATCTCCTTGGGGTTCCAGATCTCCCCAGCCTATGGTCCCATCCACCACCGCCCCCAGCTGCTGTCAGAGTTTCTGCTTACAGCTTTCTGCCCTGCCCTCCAACCCTTGAGGTTGTCATTAGTTCAGTCGACATCTATTAGGTACCTGTTGTGTGCTTCGTGCTTGGCATTCATTGTCATATTGGGTTTCCCCGAAAATCCTATGACTGAGGGGTGAAGCCCAGGGTCAGACATGAAGACCGAGGCCCAAGGATACAGTCAGTGAAGTGCAGACTGTTAGACCCAGAAGCTCAAGCATCACTGATTCTCAGAAGACACACATGAGCCAGGGTGTTCTTTAGGTCCTCTGCAAAGGTTCATGGAATCAGTGGTGGGCAAGTCCAGTATGGCTGAGGGGAAAGAGTGGAAGTTGTCTTTGGAGAGATGAACAGGGCTCATATTGAGATAGGCCTTGAATGCCAAATCTGGGAGCATGGATGTGACCTGGAGGCAGCTAGGACGATTCTAGACAGAAAGACACACAATCTGATTTAAGTTTGAGTTGGACCAAGTTGTCAAGAGGGTGGAGTTCATTGAGTCTGTCGCTAGGGGACGCTCAAGTCTTCCTAGAGATTGTTTCAGAGCTGCGCTGTCCAGGTGGCGGTTGTCACCTGAAACGTGGCCAGTCGGAATGGAGATATAAGTGTAAAATACACACTGAATTCCGAAAGATTTTGTAAAAGCAAAAGGATGTAACACGCCCCATTAATGCTTCTTAAAATATCAGTGACATGTTGAAATGATACTTTGGGTAGATTGGGCTAAATAAATTATATTATTAAAATTTCATCTATTTGTTTTTATGTTTTTGTAATGTGGTTAAGGTTTTATAGATCGATCGTATCATGTGTCTATGGGATAGCGCTGACTTAGAGCAAAGTTACTATTTTCCACTGCTGCAAGAGGGCAAATCAACCTCTTTTTCTTTATTTCCTCTGGTACTAGTCATCCTACAGGGTAACCCCCACACAGTGCATCCTACCAGCTTCTCCTTGCTCATTGAATAAAAGTCCATAGACATAAATAAATAGAGCAAAACTAGAGAGTCGGGTCATTGCTTTATAAATATGGAATCATATTAGATACATGTTTTACCCTAGCTACCACATGGAAAATGCTCAGACTACCTGCTAAGGTCCTAATTCACTCTTTTTAATTGCTGGATAACCTTCCATGGTGTGGGTGAACCAGAATTTATTCAGCCACATTCCCACCGATGGGTTTCACTTGGTTTACAGGTTTCATCCCCTCTGTTACTAAAAAGAAAAACAAACAAATAAAAATGCTACAATAAATATGTTTATACTTAGTCCCGTATGTGCTGGTGATTTTATTTCTTTTTTTTTAAATCATGGTAAATATTTTATTTTTTTAAATTTTGATTAGAGTTGACATACCATATTATATTAATTTAATTTAATTTTATTTTATTTTTTGGTATGTGGGTAGCTCCCTGGCTGGGAATCGAACCCAGGCCGCAGCGTTGACAGCGCCAGCGCCGAAGCCTTAAGCCACTACACCATCAGGGAACTCCTTATATTAATTTTAGGTGTACAACATAATGATTCAATAATTACATAATTTACCTTACAAAGTAATCACCCTGAGAAGTCTAACACCCACCCGACACCATACACAGTTATTGCAATATTACTGATTATATTTCCTATGCTGTACTTTATGTTCTTGAACTGTTTGTATAACCAATAACTTGTACTCTTTAATCCCTTTATCTCCCATCCCCCCAAGCTCCCTTCCCATCTGACAACTATCAATTTGTTCTCTGTATCTATGAGTTTGCTTTGTTTGTTTATTTATCTTGCTTTTTAGATTCTACATGGAAGTGAAATTATGTTTGTCTTTTTCTGCCTGACTTTGATCGTATTTCTAAGGGGAAGATTTCTAGAAATGAGATTTCTGGGTGAAGGGCTATGTATTTTTAATTTTCATCAATTTTTTCAGGTTGTAGATATCAATGGAATGATTCTAAAGTCTATACAGAAAGGCAAGGACCTAGAATAGCCAACAGAATACTGAAGAAGAACAAAATAAGGGGACAATTTTGTTTGTTCTCTAGACATTGGCAAGAAAGCATTAGCATTGGCCAAAAAAAAAAAGAAAAACAGATGCATAGGTCAATGAAACAGAATAGAGAGCCAAGGAGCAGGCCCAGATAAATTTAGTCAATTGGTCTTTGACAAAGGAGCACCAACAATTTAATGGAGAAAGAACAGTCTTTTCAACAGATGGTGCTGGAAGAATTGGATAGCCATATGCAAAACAAACAAATAAGTAAATAAATAAAAGTCTAGAAAGAGACCTTATACCTTTCACAAAGCGAACTAAAAATGGATCATAACGAGGTCCCAAGAACACGCAAATTTACAGTCAGAAAGTAGAACAGAGGTTCCCAGAGGTCAGGGGGAAGGGGAATGGGGAGTTATTGTTTAACGGGTACTGTTTTTGTTAGGGATGATTAAAAAGTTCTCAAAATAATGTCAATTATAATTAAAAATAATCCTTTAAAGTTCTGGAAATAGGTAGTCGTGATGGTTGTACAACATTGTGAATGTACTGAATTATATACTTAAAAAGATTAAAATGGTAAATTATATGTTATATATATTTTAGCCGAAATACAAAAAGCACCATAACATAGATGTAAAACACAAAACTATAAAGCTTCTAGGAGGAAACATAGGAGAAAATCTAGGTGACTTTGGGTTTGCTAATGGGTTTTCAGCTACAACATCAAAAGCATCACTGATGTTGAACTTTAGTCAAATTAAACACTTTTGCGCTACAAAAGATGCTGTTGAGAGAATGAAAAGACAAGTCATAGACTGGAAGAAAATATGTACAAAACACATATGTGAAAGAGGATTTGTATCCAAAATAGATGTGCCAGGGTGAAGCGTCCGAACCCTTTTGGGGAGCACAACCCGGCCAGCCGCGCCAGAATGTCTTTTCCCCACAGCCTCACCAGCAGTAAGCGCTGCACTTTTTAACCATTCTGCCAGTCTGAGAGTGGTATCTCCTGGTTATCTCAGTTCGCATCTTCTGACCCCCCAGCGCACCTGAGCATCTTTTCATGGTTTTGGTGACTTGGATTTCCTCTTCCGTGTACTGCTTATTCACATTCTTTGCCCCTTTTTTCCTTTTGAATTGTCTTTTTTCTCAATTTGTACATGCTCTTCGTCATCTAAAGTATTGACTTCAAAATCTTTTGGTATCGTTTGTCATCCAAAGTTTCCAGCCTTGGGGAGCTCCCTGGTGGTGTAGTGGCTAAGGCTTCGGCGCTGGCGCTGTCAGTGCTGCGGCCTGGGTTCGATTCCCAGTCAGGGAGCTACCCACATACCAAAAAGCAAAAAACAAAACAAAACAAAGTTTCCAGCCTTGCATAGGACATTTCCTTTTGTCCTCATATTGTATGTGTAGTCACTTAGATTTCCTAGCAAGACTTTTATTCTTTGAGTATTGTATCTCTACCTGAAATCAGTTTTGTTTACTGCATCAGCAGAGGGTCTACCTGTTTTTTCCTGATGGATGTTCAAGGTTGGGCCAGCACCACTTTAAAAATAAACCACCCTCTTCCCTAGGAATTAAAATGCCATCTTTTTCATATGTAGCTTCTCCGACATCCTGGGATATGCTCCTGGGTGTTGGTTCTTTGTCTGCTCGTCTGTTTAACTAGTTCCATTTTAGTACCTCATCCATTCAATCATGCCCCTATTCTTCTTCACATTTGACGTGGCTATTCTTTAATATAATTTTTATCCAATTCGAGAAAAATAATTTCCCCTTCCCCATTGGGAAACAGAATGCAATTGCATTAAATGTCTAAATTAATTTGTGGATAATTCATATTGTTAGCAATGTTGACCCATCAAATACATGGTGTGACTTTCCATCGCTTCAGATCTTGCTTTATCTCTTCAACAAGATTTTATCATTTTGTTTGTATAGTATCTGTGCTGTTTTGCATAAAATTTACTCACAGATAATTCATAGTTTGACAGGAAGGTAGGGAAGAGGGTGGGGGGTTATAAGGGGGATTATGGAGGCCTCATTGTTTTTTCCTTTATCTCTTCCATTCTAGAATTCCAACCATTCTAGAAACTTTGGTGTGCACCTTTTTCTTTGTTTCTGATTCTGCAAGATGTATATTGTCCTATGTGCATGTGTTTTTCCTTTACCTAAATGGTTTTGTGTTATCTTTAACCCTTGTTTCTTCTTTTCTCTATTGGAATTTTGTTTTTTGTTTGAATCAGAATCGGCATGTTTTCATTTATTTATTTATCTTGAGATATAACTCATAACCATAAAATTCATCCCTTTTAAAGTGTACGATTCTGTGGTTTCTACTATGTGCACAAGGTTGTGCAACCATCACCTCAATCTAATCACAGAAAATTTTCATCACCCCAAAAAGAAATCTTCCTTTTCCCATCGCCTTTGGCAACCACAAATCTGCTTCCTGTCTCTATGCATTTGTCTGTTGTGGACATTTCACATAAATTGAATTATATGGTATGTGACTTCCAGGTCTGGCTTCTTTCATTCATTGTATTATTTTCAAGGTTCATCCATGTTGTAGCATGGGTCAATACTTCATGACCTTTTATGGTTGAATAATATTCCATTGTATGGAAGAATGAACTACATTTGATTATCCATTTATTACTCGACAGTCATTTGGGTCGTTCTCACTTGGGGCTGTTATGAGGAGCTTTGTTAGGAAGATCTATCCATGTTGCTTCGTGGAAGTTGTCTATTGCCTCCAGCTGCCCACAGGGCTCAGCTGTACATCCCCCAGCTTCATCATCCATTCCTCCACCCAGCGGTGCACCTCACGTCCCTCCAAATCCCCACCGAGCAGAATAATGATGTACTAAATGTGATTTGCTCCTCTGTTTTCTTTTTATTATTTATTTTTCATTATAGTTGATGTACAATATTATATTAGTTTCAGGTGTACGACATAGTGATTCAATACTTAGACACCTACGAAGAGATTGCCATGGTAAGTCTAGTACCTTCTATCACTGCACATAGTTATGACAATATTACTGACTGCATTGCCTATGCTGCATGCTACATCCCATCACTTATTTCATTACTAGACATTTGTATTTCCTTATCTACTTCCCTTTTCCACCCACCCCTTCACCCCACCTCCTCACTTTCACCCAATTCGCTTAACAACCTAGTCGTAGGAATGGAACTCGGTCGTTAAGTGAGGAACGCCTGTATTATCCCGTTCCCACCGCAGCCCTACACAACCTGACCCTACTGCTGTCATTCCCGTTTTTCACAAGAGCAAACTTTGACATTCAGAGAGGTTGGCTAACATGCCCACGTCTGCCCGGGAGACAGGGCTGGGGTTTGAACCCTGTCCTGTGACTCCACAACTCACACGTGGGATTCCTGAGTGCTCCTGCCTCTTGGGGAGGGGGTACAGCTTTTTGCAATTACACAGAGGCACCCTGTGTCGTGGCAGGGGCTTCTTGCCCCTTTGGGAGAGTTTAAATACATTCTAACCACAGTCGAGCAATGCAGGGGTTAGGTACGCTAAGCCCCTTGCTGTTGAAAATCTGCATACAACTTTTTGTTCCCCCCAAACTTATGTACTAATAGCCTACTGATCACTGGAAGTCTTATGGATAACATAAACAGTCAACATTCTTTATGTCGTATGTATTATATACTGTTTTCTTGCAGTAAAGTATGCTAGAGAAAAGAAAATGTTATTAAGAAAATCATGTTAGGGATTTTTAAAAATCATGTGTCATCTTTGAGTTTTTCTTTTTTTTTCTTTGTATGTGGGTAGTTCCCTGGCTGGGAATCGAACCCAGGCCGCAGCACTGACAGCGCCAGCACCGAAGCCTTAGCCACTACACCATCAGGGAACTCCCCATCTTTGAGTTTTTTAAATTGTCACAAATCTCCAAAAATTTTTCAATATACAAGGTCCAACAATTAATTTCGTGAGCTCATCCTAGAAAAAGTGCTTCATCTCATTATTGAACATCACTATGGTCGCCTTTGAAGTACTCCCCTTGGGAAGCTATGCACTGATTCCAGTGCCTCGTCCAACAATTTTGGACTCTTTTTCTGGAGTGGTCATCAGAGCTGTCATCATACCTAAAATCTGACAGTTAGTACACTTGCCCCCGTGAGCTTATGTTGGCAGCACTGTACAAACAACTCAGTAAGGTGTCATGACCTTGGCAGGGTACAGTGACAGCTCTGATGGCCACTCCAGAAGGAGTCCCAAAACTGCTGTGAAGGGTGGACTAGGCGCTGGTGTCAGTGCCCAGCTTCCCACGGACAGTCCTTCGAAGGTGACCATAGTGATATTCAGCAATGAGGTGTGTAGCACTTTTTCTAGGATGAGTTTGTGAAATTAATTATCCGACCTCATATGTCACAGTATGTCTTCAGGGTTCACCCATGTGGTAGCAGGCTTCAGAATTTCCTTCTTTTTCAAGGCTGAATAATATTTCATTGTCTGGATGGACCACTATCTGCCCGTGGACACTTGGTTGCTTCCACCTTTTGGTGCTTGTGAATAACGCTGCTGTGAACATGAGTGGGTCAGTATCTCTTGGAGGCCTTTCTCTTTTTAACAAAGTTTGTATTTTGGAATGATTTTAGATCTACAGAAAAATTGCAAAGATAGTGCAGAGAGCTCCTGAATTCCCTGCATTCAGCTCCCCCTCACCCCCATTCTTTGCTTTTGAAATGAAGGGTGGATGCTGGACAGCTTTCCAATCCGCCAACGCAGGAGCTTGTCTCAGAGACCAGCATCACGGCCTGCTCCGGTTCTGTCCCTGTCTCTGTCCCTTCTCCCTCATGACTCCAGGCAGGTCACTAAACCCTTCAATGCTGACTCAGTTTCCTTCCTCATCCTAAAATGGGGAGAATTACAGCACCTACCTTCTAGATGTAAACGTGATGAGAGTTTCAATACACAGAAAGGAGAAAGCTCACCACAGTGCAGTGCATCTAAGCTGCTTTCAGAAGCCCATCCTGACCTGCCCCCTTCTACAGGACAGCTGTACATTTCCTGATGGGGACACTGTTTTTGTTAACTGGCCCGTGATGGACAGACGTGTACGTTTTGCTACCATAAATGATGCCGCTTGGAATCGCCTCGCGTGTGAATTTCCTTGTGTACAAGTTCGTCTGCAGGATACACCCCCCCAAAAATGGGGTGGCCAAGCCAAAGGACGTGTACATATCACGGCTTGCTGGCATTGGCCCTCTGTGAGGCTGTCCCCAGACCTGCAACGACTGTGTGTCTTCTCACACTATGGCCTATGCCCAAGTTAACCAGAAAGGATGAAGAGGGGACATGACCTTCAGTCAGAAAGAGAAGCCACTGGCTGGGGGTACAAGCGGGGGTGGTGTGTTGGAGGAGCAGGGGCTGTGTCTGTGTGGTGCCCAGTGCTCAAGACCACAAGGAAGGCATGAGTGAATTGTCCCATAGGCCAGCGAGTTCAGCTCATGAAGGGCTTTGTGTCTCCAGCTAAGGAGCATGAACTCCCTTCAGGGCTGTAGGGAGCCTCAGGGGTCTAAGTAGGATGAACCATGCCATCCCATCTGTTTCAGAGCCACCTCTCTGTTGCTGGTGGCAGCTGGAGATGGGGGTGGGCTGAGCAGGATCAACAGGCAGGAAGTTGGTTCAAAACTAGAAGCAGATGTCAACTGCCTGGATCCGCAAGGACTGTGAACACCCTGGGACAGGGATTGTGCCTTTCCTGGCCACTACAGTGGCCGCAGGAAGCTGGCCTAGGGCCTGGTGCATGGAGGGGCCAATAGCACACGTTGACAGAATGAATGAAGGCATGCAACCCTGGGGGTGGTGCAGAGGGGCCTTTTGAGAAACACTGAGGAAGTAAGAGCATTAGAGCTGGTTGTCAAAGGCTGCAGGGGTGAAGGGGAAGGTGGCGTCCGGGATGGTACTCAGGTCATGCCTGGATGAATGGACAATATTGAGAGGAGTTCCAGGGACGTGGGTTCGGGGCTCCCTGGGAAACCCATGCTACAGATGGAGACAATGGGAGACAGAAGACAAAGGGTGAATGGGATGGCTCAGGACCAGGGGCAGGGAGCAAAGGACTGCCGTGAGGGACAGGGGGATATCGGGGGAAAGGTGAGGAGCATCACAGGGTGAAAGAGTGTATTAATCACACCTTTTGGTGTCATATATTTTCCGAGCTTTGCCATCCTGGGGCCTTGCGGATCCTGTAGACAGGGCCCCTCCCAGGATTACCTAACTCCTGCAGATGCCAAAAGGCTCCCTGAGGTAGCATACCTTTATATGCAAACCAGCCCAAGCGAGCTCACACCCCCGTCACCTCCTTTATAGGGCCATTAATCTCCTACTTTAATCACCGCAGGGCCTAGCTCCAGACAAGTAGGGCCAGTCCCTACACCCCAGAGGCAGCTGAACTTATTCCAACAGGCCATCCTAAATCTCACTCTGCCCTGTCTTGCCTTTCCTGTGGAAACCACAATAAAGGCTTTTGCTCACGTTCCCCCCCCCCCGACCCACCCTGGTGCTCCCCCGCAGCTGGCGTGGCGTGTGCCTCCTGCTCCCAGGAGACAGCGGCACAAGCAGCTTCCTTCTTGACAGTCCTCTCCAGGCTGCCTGTCTTACCATCCCTGGTTGCGAACAAATCCCAGTACATTTTAAGACAAGAGGATTTCGGGGG